>PVIJ01006471.1:0-91814 GCA_004024925.1 Scalopus aquaticus | reverse complement strand
AGAAAAGCAAATGGCCAACAGATACATGAAAAAATGCTCAACATCACTTATAATCAAGGAAATGCAAATCAAAACCACTATAAGATACCACCTCACACCTGAGAGGATGGCACACATTAAAAATACAGGCAACAACAAATGCTGGAAAGGATGTGGAGAAAAAGGAACTCTTCTACACTGCTGGTGGGAATGTGAACTGCTCCAACCATTACGGAAAGCTGTATGGTGATTCCTCACACTGCTAAACATGGAACTTCCATAAGACCCAGCAATACCACTTTTGGGAATCTAGACACAAAAACACTAATCCAAAAGGATACCTGCACATGTATGTTCATTGTGGCATTGTTCACAATAGCAAAGGTATGGAAGCAACCCAGATGTGTAAAAATTGATGATTGGATCAAGAAGATGTGGTACATATACACAACGGAATACTATTCAGCATTCAAAGAAGATAAACACATGCAATTTGCAGCGACATGGATGGCATTAGAGGGGGTCATACTCAGTGAAATAAGTCAGAAAGAAAGAGAAAAATATCGAATGATTTCACTTATAACTGGACTATAGGGAAACCAAATAGGAGAGAGACCCTTGGGTGGGTGGGGGGAGGTGAGGATAGGGCACAAAATGGAGTAGTAAAGGACACAAGGGATCACGGAGATGAATCATGGATTAATTGGTGGTGGGTTACCCAAGGGGAATACAATATGTAAAAGCTATAAATAACAATAAATAAATAAATAAATAAATAAATAAATAAATAAATAAATAAATAAATATATATATAATAAAAAAAAGAAACCAAAAAGAAAAGGAAATAGATGCATGAAAGAAAAAAATGACGAAACACTTCGAGATCTATCTGACACCATGAGGAAAAGAAATACGAGTGATAGGAAACCGTGAAGGTAAGGAGAGAAGACAAGGAAATGAGAGACTTTTAAAGGAGATAATCGAAGAAAACTTCACAAGCATGAAGAAAGAGATAAAAATAGACATAAAGAGGCAAGAACTCCAAACTACTATGATGAAAGAAAAGCTAGAGCAAGACATATAATAGTAAAACTCTCAAGAGTCCAAGACAAGGAAAACATAATGAAACTATCAAGGGGGAGGAAACAGATAACCTATAAAGGAAAGCAAATATCTAACATCAGACTTCTCCAAAGAAACAAAACAGGCAAGAAGAGAATGGAGTGACATATACAACAAACTCCAACACAACAAATGCCAACCACTAATACTTTACCCCACAAAGCTCTCCTTCCTCTATGAAGAACGGATAAGGACCTTCCCAGACAAAGAGTCTCCAGAAATTCATCACAACTAAACCCACATTCCAAAATGTACTACAAGAAGTCCAAAAGCCAAAACCGAGAGAGGAATGAAAAAGAAGACAAGAATAAGACAAGGAATAAAACCACACACACACACACACACACACACACACACACACACACGAAAAACAAAATGGCAAATAAAGATGCCAATGCATTAATATTAACTCTAAATGTAAGTGGACTAAACTCATCAATAAAAAAGCACAGCAGCAGGATGGATCAGAAAAAACAGAACCCAACTTTCCGCTATCTACAGGAACCACATTTAGTTACAAAAGATAAACACAGATTGAAAGTAAAAGGCTGGAAAACAATCCTACAAGCAAATGGAGCAAAAAAGAAGGCAGGGAAAGTTATCTTTATATCAGATAAAATAGACATCAAACCTAAAAAAGTAAAAAAGAGATATAGATGGTCACTACATCTTGATCAAGGAGACAACTCAGCCGGATGATGTAACTCTCATAAACATACTCCCCAAATGAAGGAGCACCAAAATATATCAAACAATTATTATCATCTCTGAAAACAGACATTAGAGAACGTACATACATAGGAGGAGACTTCAACACCGCACTCTCATCAATGGACAGATCAAAGAGACAAAAAATAAACAAGAACACTAAAGCTCTAAATAAGGCCCTAGACCACATGGGCTTAACAGATATCTACAGGGCACTACACCACCAAATATCTGAATACACATTTTTCTTAAGTGCACACGGATCATACTCCAGGACTGATCACATACTAGGTTACAAAACAAACCTCAACAGATACACTACGATCAAAATCATACCTGCTATCTTCTCCGATCACAAAGCCATCAAATTAGAAATAAATCATGAAAAGAAAAAAAGGAACCCTCTTACTTCATGGAGATTGAAACCCACACTGTTGGAAGACAGTGGACTAATTAGTTGGACTAATGAGGAGATCGAAGAAAAAATTAAAAAATACCTAGAAATGAATGAGAAAGAAGAGACAACTTTCTATAATGTTTGGGACACAGCAAAAGCATTAATAAGAAGGAAATATATAGCAATACAGATTCACATCAGGAAAGAAGAAATAACTCAAAGAAACAATCTAATCTCCCAACTCAAAGCACTAGAAAATGAACAAGAAAATACCCAAAAGCCAGTATAAGAAAGGAAATCATAAAAACCAAAGCAGAAATAAATGAAATGGAAATTAAAAAAAAAAAAACAATCCAGAAGATCAACAAAACCAAAAGCTGGTTCTTTGAAAAAATAAAATAGACAAACATCTAGCCAGGCTTACAAAGAAAAAATGGGAGAACACACAAATAAACAGTATAAGAAATGAAAGAGGAGAAATTACAACAGACACAGCAGAAATCAAAAGAATAATGAGGGATTATTATGAACAACTATATGGAAGCAAGTTCAACAACTTACAGGAAATGGACAAATTTCTAGAACAATAAAATCACCCAAAACTAGAAAGAGAAGACATAGAACACCTAAACAGGCCAATTGCAAGCAGAAAAATTGAAACAGTAATCAAAACCCTCTCCAAAAACAAAAGCCCAGGACCAGATGGTTTCATAAACTATTTCTACCAAACGTTTAAAAACGAACTGGTCCCATCTTACACAAACACTTTCAAAACTGTGAGAAGGATGGAATAGTACCAAATACATTCTATGAAGCCAGCATCACAATACGACCGAAACCAAAGACAAAACAGAAAAGTAAAGACCAATCTCCCTAATAAACACTGACACAAAAATATTCAATAAAATCTTAGCCAACAGGATCCAACAATGCATCCAAAATATAATACACCACGACCAAGTGGGATTAATTCCAGGATACAAGGATGGTTCAACATCTGAAAATCAATTAATGTAGTCCAACACATCAACAAGAAGAAGAATAAAAACCATATGATCATATCAATAGATGCTGAGAAAGCATTCGACAAAGTACAACATCCATTTATGATGAGGGTCCTTGAAATCCTTGGGATAAAAGGAACATACATTAAGATAATAAAAGCCATATATGACAAATCCACAGCCATTTTTATCCTCAACGGTGAGAAGCAGAAAACCTTTCCTCTAAGATCAGGAACAAGGCAAGGATGTCCACTCTCACCATTACTTTTCAATATAATACTGGAAGTCCTAGCCAGAGCAATAAGACAAGAGAAAGACATGCAAGGAATCCAAATAGGGAAAGAAGAAATTAAACTGTCACTCTTTGCAGAAGATATGATAATATACGTAGAGAATCCTAAAAACTCCGTAGAAAAACTACTCAAAATTATAGACCAGTTCAGTAAAGCAGCAGGTTGCAAAATCAGCACACAAAAACAGTAGCCTTCCTATATGCAAACACTCAGTCTGAAGAAGAAGAAATTAAGAGAATTATCCCCTTCAAAATTGAAACAAAAAAAAAATCAAATACCTGGGAATAAACCTAACAAAAGAGGTTAAGGACTTATACAAAGAAAACTATAAGATACTATTAAGAGAAATAGAGGAGGACACAAAAGAATGGAAAGACATCCCCTGCTCATGGATTGGAAGAATTAACATTATCAAAAAAGCCATCTTACCAAAAGCAATTTACAGATTCAATGCTATTCCGAAAAAATCTCAATGGCGGGCCTCCCCGGTGGCGCAGCGGTTGGGCTCTGCGCTGTGCAGCTGTTGGCCGTGGGCGATGCCGGTTCGACGCCCGGCCGGGGAGAATCCCACATAGTGTGGCAGACCTCTCCTGCCTCGCCGGCTGCTCTCCTCAGCAGTGTATCTCTGATCTGCTTGTTCTGCTCCCCACTCTGTCTCTGGTGAACCCTCTTGCCGCTCCACGCCTCTGGCCTGTACCCCAGCTTGTATGTATAAAAAAAAATTCTTAAAAAAAATCTCAATGGCATTCTTCAAAGATTAAGAACAAATATTGATGGAATTC
This sequence comes from Scalopus aquaticus, assembly GCA_004024925.1. Lineage (NCBI taxonomy): Eukaryota > Metazoa > Chordata > Mammalia > Eulipotyphla > Talpidae > Scalopus > Scalopus aquaticus. The sequence goes on along the minus strand of PVIJ01006471.1, from coordinate 87,529 downwards.
ATATGGAACCACAAAAAACCTCAAATAGCTAAAGCTATCCTCACTAAAAAGAAAGAAAATGGAGGGATTACACTCCCTGATTTCAAACTATACTACAAAGTCATAATAATTAAAACAGCATGGTACTGGAAAACAAAAACCAGATACACGGATCAATGGAATCGAATAGAAAACCCAGAAATAAATCCACATATCTATGGAGAACTAATCTGAGACAAAGGAGCAAAGAATAGGCAATGGAACAAGGTCAGCTTGTTCAATAAATGGTACTGGGAAAACTGGACTGCTACATGCAAAAAAATGAGGTAGACCACTACCTCACACCGTGCACAAAAACCAAGTCAAATGGATAAAAGACCAGGATGTAAGACCTGAAACCATAAAATTTATAGAAGAAAATATAGGCATAAATCTCCACCACATACATCTCAGCAAAATCTTTAAAGACACGTACCAAAAAGCAAAGGAAAAGAAGGAAAATATAAACAGCTGGGACTACATAAAACTAAAAAGCTTCTGTATAGCAAAAGAAACATTAGCCAAAACAAACAGACACCCTATTAATTGGGGGAAAATCTTTGCACACAATACAATGGATAAAGAACTGATAACAAGAATCTACAAGGAGCTCACACAAGTCAACAAAAACAAAGTCAACAATCCAGTCAAAAAATGGGCAGAAGAGCTAAAAAGACTTCTCCAAAGAAGAAAAGCAAATGACCAACAGGTATATGAAAAAATGTTCAACATCACTTATAGTCAGGGAAATGCAAATCAAAACCACAATGAGATACCACCTCACGCCAGTAAGAATGGCACACATTAAAAAAACAGGCAACAACAAATGTTTGCGAGGATGTGGAGAAAAGGGAACTCTCCTACACTGCTGGTGAGAATGCAAACTGGTCCAATCACTATGGAAAGCCATATGGCGTTTCCTCAAACTGCTAAAATGGTGCTTCCATACGACCCGACCCGGCAATACCATTTTTGGGAATCTACCCAAAGGACACAAAAACATTATTCCAAAAGGATACACGCATCCCCATGTTTATCACAGCACTGTTCACAATGTAACATAATGTTCATACTGTTACATAAATGTAACAGTGTACTTACTGGATGATGGAATGGATCAATCAGGTGCAAGCTATGAGCTGATTGGTGCTGGATGTTCCAATCAGTCACATATTGAAAAATGGTCCAATCAGACTTATGGGTGGGGCACCCTGAAAAAGGATATAAGCCAGGGTTGGTGAGAGCTGAAGGAGAGACAACACCAGCCCCTGCACAAGAGAGACAATACCAGTCCCCGAAGGAAAAAAGAAGACAGTTCTAGCCTCCGAAGGAAGGAGAAAGAAGGGGAAGGCTCTGTTCTGGCCTCTGGAGAAAGGAGTTAGGAAGCATCCAGCAGCTGACCTCTGAAGAGGGAAGAAAAGCCAAAGACCTCTGTCAGAGACTGGGCTTCTGATCTTGTCTCTTATGTTGCCTGAAGGGAGCACCAAAGTCTCTGAGCCTGTGTCTCAAAGAGCTGTTTGTTGGTTGTATAGCCCAACTAACTCACAAAGATCTGTTAACGCTTGGTGTCTTTGACACAGCCTCTGAGGGACCAATAGTGACCATCACTACTGGCCAGTGCTGTCCAGCACTCCTGGTGACTGGTGGCGACCATCACTGATGCTATCTCAATGAAATAGCCAGCTACTTGTGGCTACAGTAAGCTCTTTTCTTCCCCTATTTGTAAAATAAACCCCGTGGTGGTTGTGCCTGCAGCCTGAGATCTCTTGCAGTTGTGCATGTGGGTGAGAACCCACAGACAGTGACCTGTCCTCTTATCAGGCACTGTCCTTTGTTAGGCTATCACCCATAGATTATATTGCTATCACCCTTGGTTTTGGTTTTTGGCCTTTTGGCCTTTTGGGGCTTTTTGGAAACTCTCTTGTCTCAGGGCCCGGGAAGGTGGGTTGCTATTCCATCCTTCCACCCGGCTTCCTTCCCTGTTGCCCTGTCTGCCCCTATTTCAATGACAGAGAGTGGAGGAAATGGAACTTATTCCTGCTTCTATGCAAAACAAAGTCTATCTCTAGCTCCTCAAAGATTAGAAGCAGTAAGAGATACAACTGTAAGACAAATATTGGTGTTCTTATGGTGGGTGTTAGCCTCTGTTGTGAGTTGAATTGTGTCACCCCAAAAGATATATTTAATTCCTAACCCTGGTACCTATAAATGTGACCAAGCTTATTTGGAAATAAGGTCTTTACAGATGTAATCAAGTTAAGATTAGGACATAATGGATACTCTTCTCTCTTGCCTTTGCGTGGTTAGGCACTTCAGAGGACATTCAGAACACTGAGGACTGAAATCCTTGGCCTGCTACCTCTGATATTCATGAAATAGTTATGCTGAAAACATATTCCTGGTAAATGACCTTTATTTATTCTTTCATAACTAGGTACCTAGTAAAGTGGAATTTTAAAATATGACACCAATGTCTTTGATGTCTAGAGATGAAGACTCACTCTGGGCAAATTTTTATTATAGAAAAAATTATTTGGTTACTTCCCTAAACCAGATGGACAGCAGAAAAGTACTCTTTGCTAAGGAATAATAAGATTTTTTTTCTCTGTGTTAGCGATATTATTTAGAGTTCTGGAGAGTCTTGGCGTGGTAATAGACCAATTTGAATTAGAAGGCAAAGGGCTTTCTGAGAGGGAAAGCCTCAGAATCCAATCCCTTCTCTAGATTTAAAATTCTAGAAATTTGATGGAGTGGCAAGAAAGAACTCTGGTGGTCCCCAAAAAGAGATTACCTCAGAGGTGGCAAGAATCTGGATTACTTATCTTGGTTCAACAGTAAAGCCTAATAGTTTTGGGGAGTTTGGCTGGTTCTAAGTTTAAAGTCCCAGGACTGAAACTGGCAGGCAGTGGTATATGTTTTGTGGATCAATAACTGAGCATAAAAAATTACTGTAACCTTGGTACGCTAGACTCTTGCAGTCTGCAAGATCTGAGAAGCCAGCAAGAGACACAATGGGGTTAGTGGACTGACATAACTTTCTAGTTCTCCGTCTCTCTGCCTAGAGTTTGGTAATAGTAGTCATCACCTTGGAATGAATAGGCACCTAGATTGTTTACCAAATTAGGGGAGACAGCAGTCTCAAAAGGGAGATGGTAACTTCCTATTAATAAATGCAGATGAGAGTTTAATCAGGAAAGAAGACATATAGGCATTATTTATACTCTTAAGTGATAATGCTGGACATAAATGTATTCAATGTTTGAGTGTTTATTATGCATCATGCACTATACCAAACTCTAGGACTACAGTGGTTTGCAAAAAAGACATTGTTCCTGTTCTCCTTGAGCTTATAATCTTGTAGGGGAGACAGACATTAAACAGATACAATGAAGATTCAACTTCTCTGTCAACTCATCGGTTCATGTGACCCAAACATAGCTTCCAAAACTCTAAATTTAAATCCAGATTAGTTTAGAACCTGTAACTAGCTGGAGTGTCTGGACCCCGTTACAAATTCTTGAGAAAGAGAAACTGATTGACTCAATTTAGTTTAAGTGTGTACCCTGGTCCAGTCAGCTCTAGCCTGGGAATGAGGTAACAGTGACCCATTGTCCATCCAGTGGAGCTGTGGGGAGGCTCTGTGGAGGTGACTGGTGAGGAGGGCAGTTAAAAAAAATATCGACCTGCTATCCAACCCAACTATACATATTGGAATCCACAGTGTATATAAAGTAACTAAAAGGACCAATACAATGTCCAATAAAATTTAATATTATCAAGTCCTTCATATGAGCAAGTGAACCCTTTCTCCCCAAGGAAAGATTAGAATTGCAACTATATCCAAAGTATCTTATCATATTTTCTTCAGTCGGAGGATCTCACTGCATACCTATTGGGGGCCCTGAATTCCTAATTCTGTTGTTATTACCTGAGCCATCTTTCACTGTGCTGTTTTGTTTGGCCTTGGGGAAAAGTCCTCAGAAAGAGAGAGGCCTAGCTGTTGCTGTGATGAAACTGAGGGTTACCCTGGTCTTCTCTACCCTGAGATGTATAAGATGGCAAGATCCACAAACTTACTAGTGAGAGACCATTAAGTTCTGTTTCATGATCTCTGCCCACTCTCCAAACTTTCACAGGATTCAAGAGGTATCTACGATCATTTCCCAAACAGTAAGCACAGGTATTGGCATCACCACATTATGTGTGTATATATTTACCATAAGTTACTGAACCACATTAGATGTTAATTCTGCTCTATGGGAAGAAACTTGACAATGCAAGATTAGGAAGACATTCAGATATTACACTGCTAAGAATTAGAATGCATATGAGACATGAGAGTAAAAGCAATGGTTTTCTCCAGCTTAATACCTAAACTAGAGACTGGCCAATTAATCTCCTAGTTCCTTCCCTTTGGGTTCATAACCCTCGGTTCTGTCCCTTTCCATTTTGGCACATAGACCACAAGCAGTAAGAGGCATAGAAAACCTAATAAGGCTTGGAGCAGTGATTCTCAATCAAGGGCAGTTTTGTCTCCTTCCCCCATGCTCAGGACATTTGGCAATGTCTGAAGGCATTTTTGTTTGTCAAAGTTGGGGGTGAGAAGGTGCTTCCTAGCATTTATTTGGTATAGGCCAGTGATGGTACAAAACATCTTTCAGTTCATAGAACAGCTCCACCACAAATGTCAATAGTACTGAGGTTGGAAAACCCTGACTTACAATGTTTAGAGCAGAACATGTCTCATTTCTATGCAGCATGTTTAGATGCTTAATCTTTTGGAATCTGAGTTCCCACTTAGCCTGCTCAGTGAAGGATGATAGTCTGGGGATAGACACTGCTACCCCACCACCTGCGGAGGAGAAAAGGCACAATCCAACAGGTTAACTGGAGAGCAGAAGCTACCCAAGCAAGGGGAAGTGGGTGATAAGTCAAAGTAGAGATCCTATAGAAACACATTTTAACCTCTCAAATATTATCTCATAAAACTCCACTCCCAAGAAATTGATTTAATTTTGTGACCTTGAGCCTTATCACAAGTTCTCCATTGTGTAAAGAGGTGAAAGTAAGGAAAATTCAATCTCTTCTTATCAACCCAAATCAGCTGTAAATTTTCAGTTTCTAAGCTATTGCTTCTACCCAGAATCCACTTTCCCACCACCTTGGCCTGTCTAAATCTTACTCATCTTTTAAGGCTTACCTCCAATATTACCCCTACTTGATTTCCCATGACTTCCTTAGCTCTTCTAAGGTGTATTTTTTTTAATACTTGCTACTTTGTAAGGGTTATCTGATTTTAAAGGAAGTTTTCATCTTTGTACATTTGACTTTTACAAAATATGCATAGTCATAAATTCTATATAAACATACCTGAATGATCTTCTTTGTGATAAATTTGGACTTGAATGTGGTAAATTTGGACTTCAGATGACAAATATTTCAAGTTGCCAGCCAAACCTCCAATTACTTCAATGAAGCCATTTTGATAGAGGAGATTTTGCACAGTTATTCAGATATTTTATTACATTTTCTCTTATTGTGTTATAAAAATACAAATAGAAAGTCAAAGGGCTAACACTACAATTTAGACAAGGATGAATAACATTAAATATGTCAAAAACAATGACTCTTGAGATAAGCATATTAAAGCAATTGGTCAACTTGGGGATTTGATTGTGTAGGAAAAAACAAGGTAAAAGAACATGTAAAGATGACAAAAAAAGAGCATTGAAATTAAGTACAAAAAGTGTAGTGTGCTGATGGAGAAATGTTTTAAATTTTAGAGTAAGAATCAGTATAGATCACTGACAGGGCATTCCAGAATCAGAGAAGTTCACAGTTCCATAGAACTGTTGACTGTCATAGTTTTAATGCTATCAAATGAAAAAATAAGTTGGTGTTTGAATTCCTTTGAGCAAATTTGTCTAGGGAGTTGAAAAGATACCACAACATCAACATGAAAATTCCCTTCTCAATCCTTTGAAAGTCATTATGATCAAGTCCTTCTTCCCAACACAAAAACCTATTTTTTTTCAAAATTCGTTGAAGATTTAAAAAACTGAAGAATTTTTCTAAATTTATATATATTTTACATCATTATTTTGTACAATGTATGCTTTCTCCTCTCAGATGTAGTCCCTGTAAAATTCCCACCACCAGTTCACCCATGCACCATCGCCATAGTCCCTTGCTCTCTTCCCTCCCTTTTTTTGATCCCTCTCCCCTACAGAATGTCTCTGATTTATAGTTGCCTCTTAATTTTGTATTTTATATATACTGTAATTTTGTTTCCTGATCCCTTATTCGGTTCCCCTATATTTCTCCTATAACCGAAACCATTTGATATTTTTCTCCTTCCTTCTGGCCTATTTCACTGAGTATAATCCCTTCCAGCTTCATCTATGTGGCTGTGAATGGCATGAGTTGATCTTTTTTGATTGCTGAATAATATTCCATTGTGTATATATACCAAATCCTCTTGAGCCAGTCATCTATTTTTGGGCATTTGGGTTGTTTCCATATCTTACCTATTGTAAATAGTGCTACAATAAACAAAGGGGTGCAGGCATCCTTTTGAATTAATGTTTTTGTGCTTTTCGGTAGATTCTTAGGAGTAGATTTGCTGAGTCATATGGTAGCTCCATATTTAGTAGTCTGAGGAACCTCCACACAGCTTTTCATAGTGGTTGAACCAGTTTACATTCCCACCAGTACTGTAGGAGATTTCCTTTTTCTCCACATCCTCACCAACATTTGTTCTTGCCTGTTTTTTTTTGAATGTGTGCCATTCTCACTGTTGTAAGGTGGTATATCATTGTGGTTTTGATTTGCATTTTGCTGACAAAACTGGTCAACAAATTATTACAAAAGTCATAGTACTGAAATAAAATTAGTCATTTCCTATCAATTTGTATGTGCTCAACACGAATCTAACAGTCAAATTCTAATTTTGGCTCTTTTTTTTGGTAATATGCAATAAATTGATGTTTACATCACGAAATGCATGCCAATAGTAATAGGCCTACGGTTATTACCTGTAAAACATCAAGTCATAGACTACTTCTTTGATTTTGTCGCTTATCTCTTGTACAGCTGTTCAGGAGCATCTCTGGGGAGTGTCCAGCAGTAGTCAGCCCGCACTGTAGTGGATCATTTTCCCTGGTATCTTTGTTCCATTGATGCGATATCTTGATGAAAACGTTCGCCATTTTCATCACTAACCATACCACAGTTTTCAGGGAAGAAATCCAGATGGGAATGAAGGAAGTGGATCTCTAGAGACATTGCAGCCAAATTTCTGATACTGCACCAGCATGTCTTCTACTAGTTCCTTGTAGTTTTCTGTGCTAGCATTCCCAAGAAAGTTTGTAGACACTAGGCAAAAAGCATTCCATGCTTGTTTTGCATCACACTGCGGCAAATAGTTGAACGCTCATCTTTGAAGCTCTCGAATATGGGGACCCACAAAAATTCCCTCTTTAATCTTGGCCTCACTGAGTCGAGGAGGAACCAAGCAGAAGTAACAGTCTTTTATGTTGTTGCTAGGCTCTCTCCACACCATGGAGACTGCAAATGGCATTAATGGTCTTTTGCCATTTAGCCACTGTGAAAGCTGTGTTGCACAGGTAGCACAGCATAGATGCAAGGCCCAAGGTTTGTCTTGGTCACCAACCTTGCAGCCTAAGTAAAGATGATAAGCCTTACTCACTTGAGAAGTGATCCTTTTCTTTTGGTTAGCAAATGTCACTTCCCCATATAGAGCAGAAATTGTCCAAGCTATTAATGCACTTTTGAGGCATTACTGTTCTGTATTCTGCCTTAATGGATAAAATAATAACAGTTCTATGTAACACTGGTCAACATTTAGATCATTACTGACTTAAAAAGGCCCTAATCTGTAGTATCTTGGTGTGCTGAACATGAATATAACCCTGAACATTTTTATTAGCTCTCGCTTTGAAGATATTTCATATAATTCATTTTATATGTTTCACTGTGTAAGTTTATCCAGTAGGACTGCAACAACATCCTAAATCAGCCTAGAATGATGTAATATTGCATCACATTGCATAATACCATCATGCACATATCATCCAGAGTTGATTGCATCATTTTCTGATGCAGTGCAGGCAGCTGCTGAAGTAAGCTGACTTCAGCAGTGCACTATGAAAAACCCTCAAAGGTTGAGGATTGTACAAAGGTACAATGCTCAAAGGTTGAGCATTGTAAATACTTCAGACTTTGTGCAAGACAGTTTAAGCTACTGTTCCATAGAACTGTTATTATTTTATCCATTTAGGCACAATAGAGAACAGTAATGCCTCGAAAGTGTGTTGATAGTGTGGACAATTTCTGCTCTATTTGTGGGGAAGTGACATTTGCCAACCAGAAGAAAAGGATCACTTCTCAAGTGAAGAAGACTTATCATCTTTACTTGGGCTGCAAGGTTGGTGACCAAGACAAGCCTTGGGCCTCGCATATATGCTGTGCTACATGAACAACACAGCTTTTTCAGTGGTTAAATGGCAAAAGACCATCAATGCCATTTGCAGTCCCCATAGTGTGGAGTGAGCAAGGCAACCACATAAAAGACTGTTACTTCTGCTTGGTTCCTCCTTTTTCCGGCAGAATAACGAAGCAAAAGAAGTTGAGAATATTCTACCTAGACATTGCGTCTGCATTGAGACCAGTTCCACGTAGTGAGGGACTTCCTATTCCGGAACCTCCAGCAGAATATTCTCTTCATTCATCTGATGAGGTCAAGGGTGAGCTGACCTGTTCTTCTCCTGTTCCATCAGCATGCAATGATCCAGATTTTCACTGTGGTGCATCATAAACTCCACATAGACTAACACAGGAAGAACTAAATGACCTGGTTCGTGATTTGAACTTACTCAAGAACAAGGCAGAATTGCTAGGATCAAGACTCCAACAATGGAATCTTCTAGAAAAAGATGTCACAATTACTTGATATCGAGAGTGCCACCAGCAGTTGGAGCCTTTATTCAGAAAGGAAAGTACTCTGGTATTCTGTTCCAATATTGAGGGCCTCATGAATGCCTTAGAAATCACTCATGACCCACAAGAATGGAGACTATTTCTAGACTCTTTGAAACTGAATCTTAAGGCTGTGCTTTTGCACAATGGAAACTGTCATCCATCTATTCTATTCCTCAACAGCTGTACAAGAGACAAGCGAAGAAATCTAAGAGTCTATGACTTGATTTTTTACAGGTATTAACCATAGGCCTATTACTATTGGCATGCATTTCATGATGTAAACATCAATTTATTGCAGATTACAAAAAAAACTAGAGCCAAAATAAGAATTTGACTGTTAGATTCGTGTTGAGCACATACAAAATGATAGTGTTACAGGGCAACCCCGATATACAATGGGGTACCTGACTGTGGGTTCTCACCCGTGTGCTTAAAAAGGACTTATAATAAGAACAATTGCAGGCATTCACAAAAAAAGGTTAATAAAATGTTTATTTACAAAAGGTAAGGGAAATTAAAAAAATGAATAACTCAGGGACAAAAGAGGAAAAGAGACAGAGAGAGATAAATCTCCAAATACGTCCTACAGATCTGAAGAACTGGAAACCCCCAATGGCACGGTGTAGCCCGACGAGAAGCCAAGAGCGCTCCAAGGTCCTAAACTCTGGTTATATGGCCAACTTAGCTGCTAAACTCCACCCCTCAGTTCGCAGCAATCCTTTCTTCGGGATGATGATAGAATTAAGGGATTAGTAGCCCTTAGTGTCTTGGATCTCTTTGGTGGAGTCCATAAACCTATCTGTGGAGTTTGTTGCAGATGTCCTTTTTCCCCCCAACAATAGGAAATGACTAATTTAATTTCAGTAACATGACTCTTGTAAAAAAATGTTAACCAGTGTCACAGAAGCTTAGAATGTCTCGCACAAAGTCTGAAATCTTTTCAATGCTCAACCTTTCCGACAAGGCTTTCTCTAGTGCACTACTCACGTCAGCTTACTTCAGCAGCCGCCTGGCAGTAGTATTGCATTGCATCAGAAAATGATGCAATCAACTCTGGATGATGTATGCATGATGGTATTATGCAATGTGATGCAATATTACATCATTCTAGGCTGATTTAGGATGTTGTTGCAGTCCTACTGGATAAATTTACACGGTGAAACAAATAAAATTAATTATATGAAATATCTTCAAAGCGAGAGCTAATAAAAAATGTTCAGGGTTATATTCATGCTCAGCACATCAAGATATTATGGATTAGGGCCTTTTTAAGTCAGTAACGATTGCACTGTTGACCAGTGTTATTTTTATTAGTTTTTCTGTGGAGATTTTAGGTTTCTCTATGTATATTATCATATCATCTGCAAATAGTGATAGCTTTACTTCTTCTTCCCCTATTTGGATACCTTGTATGCCTTTCTCTTTTCTTTTTTCGCTGGCTAGGACTTCCAGTATTATGTTGAAAAGCGGTGGTGACAGTGGGCATCCTTGTCTTGTCCAGATTTCAGGGGAAAGGCTTTCAGGTTTTCACTGTTGAGAATGATATTCGCTGCGGGTTTGTCTTATATGGCCTTTATGATGTTGAGGTACATTCCTTCTGTCCCTAGAATATCGAGGACTTTCATCATCAATGGATGTTGGTCTTTGTCAAATGCTTTCTCAGCATATATTGATATGATCATATGTTTTTATTTTTCTTTTTATTGATGTGTTGTATTACATTTATTGATTTTCTAATGTTAAACCATCCTTATGCCCCTGGGATAAATCCAACTTGGTTGTGGTGAACTATCTTTTTGATGTATTGTTGGATTCTATTAGCTAAAAATTTATTGAGGATTTTTGCATCAGTGTTCATTAGAGAGATTGACCTGTAGTTTTCTCTTTTTGTGTTGTCCTTGTTCAGTTTTGGTATTAGAGCTATGTTGGCTTCATAAAACGTATTTGATAGTATTCCTTTCTTCTCCATTTTTTGAAAAATTTAGTGTAGGATAGGCACTAGTTCATTTCTGAATGTTGGTAGAATTCATATCTGAAGCCGTCTGTTCCTGGACTTTTTTTTTGGGGGGGGGGAGTTATTTGATTACTCTTTCAATTTCACTGCTTGTAACTGGCCCGTTTAGGTATTCTATTTCTTATTGATCTAGCTTAGGGTGTTTGTATAATTCTAAGAATTTGTCCATCTCTTCTAGATTGTTGAACTTTTTGCATATAACTGCTCATAGTAGTCTATGATTATTCTTTTGATTTCTGCTCTGTCTGTTGTAATTTATCCTCTTTCATTTATGATCCTATTTATTTGTACTTTTTCCCATTTTTTCTTTGTGAGCCTGGGTAGAGGTTTGTCTATTTTTTCAAAGAACCAGTTTTTGGTTTCATTGATCTTTTGGATTTTTTTTTTTTTTAACTTCTATTTCATTTATTTTTGCTTTGATTTTTATTGTTTCCTTTCTTCTGCTGCCTTTTGGGTTCTTCTGTTGTTCTTTTTCCAGTTCTTTGAGGTGGGATATTAGGTTGTATTTTAGAGATCCTTCCTATTTTTTATGTGAGCCTGTATTGCTATGTATTTTCCTCTTATAACTGCTTTTGCTGTGTCCCATACATTCTGGAAAGTTGTGTCCTCATTGTTGTTTGTCTCCAGGAAATTTTTTATTTCTTCTTTGCTCTCCTCATTCATCCAGTGGTCTTCCAGTAGTGTGGGTTTCAATCTCCAGGAGGTAGGGTGTTTCCTTGTTTTCTTTTTGTGGTTTATGTCCAGTTTGATGCCTTTATGGTCGGAGAGGATAGTTGGTATGATTTTGATCTTGGTGTATCCATTGATGTTTGTCTTGTGTCCCAGTATGTGATCTATACTGGAGAATGATCCGTGTGCACTTGAGAAGAATGTGTACTCAGATTTTTTTTGGTGCAGTGTCCTATATATGTCTGTTAAACCCATGAGATCTAAGTCTTTATTTAGGGCTCTAGTGTCCTTACTTATTTTTTGTCTCATTGATCTGTCCAATGGTGAGAGTGGAGTGCTGAAGTCTCCTACTGTACATGTATTTTCGCTGATGTCTGTTTTCAGAGATGATAATAGTTGTCTGATATATTTTGGTGCTCCTTCATTTGGTGAGTGTATGTTGATGATTGTTGTGTCTTCTTGATAAATTGTCCCTTTAATCAAAATGTAATGACCATTTATGTCTCTTTTTACTTTTTTAACTTTGAAGTCTATTTTATCTGATGTAAGTATAGGTGTTCCTGCCATTTATTTTGGTCCCTTTGCTTGTAGAACTGTTTTCCAACCTTTTACTTTCAATCTATGCTTATCTTTTGTAGTTAGATGTGTTTCCTGTTGGCAGCAAAAAGTTGGATTCTGTTTTTTAATCCAATCTGTGACTCTGTCTTTTTATTGGTGAGTTTAATCCATTTACATTCAGAGTTAATATTGATACATTGATGACTATATTATCCATTTTGTTGGCCTTTTTGTGATTTTATTCCTTACCTGTTTCTGTTCTTCCTATTTATTCTTCTGTTGAATTGGCTTTAGGGTTGATTGTAGTATTTTTTGGAGTGGGGTTTTAGTAGTGGTGAATTTCTGGAGATTTTGTTTGTCTGAAAATGTTTTTATTTTTCCTTCATAGATGAATGAGAGCTTTGTGGCGTAGAGTATTCTTAGTTAGAATTTGTTGGCTTGGAGTTTGTTAAATATGTTGATCCATTCTCTTCTAGCCCATAGTATTACCTCTGAGAAGTCTGATGCCATCCTGATTGGTTTTCCTTTATAGGTTATCTGCTTCTTCGCCCTTATAATTTTCATTATTTTTTCCTTGTCTTGGACCTTTAGAAGCTTTACAATTATGTGTCCAGCTGTAGTTCTCCTTTCATTGAGATAATTTGGAGTCCCTCTAGCTTCCTGTAAGTCTATTTTCATTTTCTTCTTCATGTTCAGGAAGTTCTCTTCATTATCTCCTTGAATAGCTTTTCAGTTCCTTGGTCTCTCTCCTCACCTTCTGGTACTTCTATGACTCTTATATTTCCTTTCCTCATGGTGTCTGATAGCTCTCGGAGGGTTTCTTTGTTATTTTTTCTTTGTATTTCGCTTTCCATTTCTTTTTTGGTTCTTTTTATGTCTGTATCTTTTTTTTCTTAAAGATTTATTTTTTATTTATACATACAAATTGGGGTACAGGCCAGAGGCATGGGGCAGTGAGAGGGTTCACCAGAGACAGAGCGGGGAGCAGAACAGGCAGATCAGAAATACACTGCTGAGGGGAGCAGCGGGCGAGGCAGGAGAGGTCTGCTGCGCCATGTGGGATTCTCCCCGGCCGGGCGTCGAACTTGCGTCGCCGCTGCCAACAGCTCCACAGCGCAACACTTACCCGCTGCACCACCGGGGAGGCCCTATGTCTGTATCTTTAAGAGTATTGATTCTTTCTTGCATTTCTTCTATTCTGTCTTCATGGCTTTTCTGGGTATCCTCCAGTTCCTTCACTTTGTTTTTATGTTCATTAATTGTGTCCTTGTGTCTTTCTGCATTTTCTCTAGACTCTAATTGTTTTCATTATGGTTTTTAAATTCTTTGTCTGTGAGGTGATGATATTCTTCCATATCCATATTATCCATTTCTGGAGGTTGGCTTTCCTTCTCTGGTGTAATATTCCCAGCAGAGCCTGCTTGATCATTCGTAGTTTTTTTCCTTCTTGTTCTTAGCCTTCGGCTTTGCTCTGTTCATAGTGCCCCTGTACTGCTTGTGTTGGTGGGCATGGTTTCTGATTTCACTTGCTGAGTTGTGGTTGTGTCTGTCTAGTGTCTGAGCTTCTGTGGCTGGGTATCATCCGGGGGCTCTTTTGTTTTGGCAGATGTTGACCTGGGTTATGCTTTGCAGCAAAAGTTCCTGCCTTTTCAGCTCCCACTGCAAGGAGCGGTGTCCAGCTTCTCAGCCTGTTGTAGTTAAGAGTCTGGTGTAGTGATTTGCCCCTCCAGGCACACTCTGTGTCCTAGTCCACTGGCAGGTGCCTGCTTGAAAGGTGGAATGTATTTCTCTGTTGGACTTCTAGGTCCCTCTACATTTGTCTCAGACATGTTCCAGGATCAAAAGTGAATTGGGAGAGAGGGAAGGGATATGGGTAGAGAGGAGGGTGTTATGGAGATTTGGAAGGTAAGAGAAGCAAGAAGGCGCTATATAGGGGGAGGGAGAAAGGGGAGATGGAATAGGAGGGAATATAGCGGGCGGGGGGGAAGTAGTGATGATGATTTGACAGGGAGAATGAAGAAAGATGGAGGAATTAGAAGACAGGTAGTGGAGAGGGGGATAAATTGTAGATAGCCAGTTGGTCAATAAACAAATATACACACTAACTGGTCAATAAACAAATATACACACTAACTGTTTGGGGGAGAATTACTTCTCAGGATTCCAGTGGTTACCAGTGAGATATTGGTTGTAGACTTAGTTTAGGGACCCTTTCATTGGTGATTAGTTTAAAACAAAACGAAGCTTATTGAAGTAAAGCAAAACTAGACAAAACAAAACAAAAGACAAACAAATAAAAAAATAAGACTAATAGACAGACATACAAAAAATAAAAGAAAAACCCAGAACTAAACACACCTACCTCCACCCACCTACACACGTGTGCGCAAGCGCACATACACACACACACCACACACAAACGGGTAGAGAGAGAGAGACAGAGAGACAGAGAGAGAGGGACAGAGAGACAGAGAGAGAGGGACAGAGAGACAGAGAGAGAGAGAGAGAGAACAGAGAAGACCTTCTGTGCTGCACTCTAAATTTGTTGTGAAAATGATCTATGAACTGCAGGTAAGTTTTAAGGAAGAAGGTACTCTTCCTGGAGGTAGTTGTGCAAGTGAATAGAGATCTTTATATATATACATATATTTTATTTATTTACTTTTGTTATTCATATCTTTTACATTATTGTGTGTTCCCCATAGGTTACCCACCACCTGTTCACCCATGGAGCCATCACCATAGTCCCCCGTGCTCCCCTTTTCCCCCCTCTTGTTCCCTTGCCCTCCCCTCCTCCCCTGGTGAATGTCATATTCTTATTTGGCTCCCCCATATTCCTGTTATAAATGAAACCATTCGATACTTTTCTCTTTCTTTCTGGCTTATTTCACTGATCATGATTCCTTCTAGTTCCATCCATGTTGCTGCAAATTGCATGTGTTTGTCTATTTTGAATGCTGAATAGTATTCCATTGAGGAGAGCCAGCTGCAGCACAGGGTCAGCCTCAGTCAACTTCCAGGAGGAGTAAAGAGGGGAAGGCAGATAGACCTTAGGCAGAGATGACAGGGCTGCGACTCCCAGGCAGGGGGCATCAGCAGCATTTACCACAGCAGTAGGGGCCTCTGGAAACCCCAAGAGAGATCTTTAGTTTTTTCCCCTGTGTTCTCGGGGTTTCCAGAGGCCCCTACTGCTGTGGTAAATGCTGTTGATGCCCCTTGTCTGGGAGCTGACCCTGTGCTGAAGCTGGCTCTCCTCATGGGGGAGGGACAGCTCCATACCACAGTCACCTTGGCTGCAGCGGGGTCTCTGGGTGGGGGAGCGGCTGCTCCTGCCCCTGTCCTGGATCTTACAAACAGCTGTAACTTGGGGGAATTTGTGTCTGCGCCCCTTCTTTTAGGGACATCCCCTAGGAGCCCAAGATCCCGACCTCCTGCTTTCAACCTTCTCTCTTCTGATCGCTGTTGTCCGGCCCCGTAGGTGGGGGAGGGGAGAGTTCTGATGAGTTTCTTTCTTCCTTATTTTGTTCCCTCAACTTCCCTCCACCTTGGAATCACTGGTGGAGGTGCTCCAGCCTGTGCAGTGTGTCTGAGTCTCTGTGTCTCCTCCCTATCTCGCTTCTATCTCTCCTTATCAGATGTTTTCATGGGAGAGTGCAAACCTAAGGATCCTTCACCTCCATGTTGATCCACCTAAAGAGTCAACAGACCTTTCTTGAAGCCCTTAAATAAACTGTAAGCTCAAGTGCTGGGACTTAACTTAGTCTTTTGTCTTGGGCTCTTACCTGAAGTTGAGCATAAAGTGTATCATAAATAGAATGAATAAATAAATCTCATTATTTTCCAAGAAATATTTGCTGAGGTCCATAGAGAGATAACACAATTCTCTTTTTTAAGATTTATTTTTATTTTTTTATGCATACAAGAATTGGGGTGTAGGCCAAAGGTGTGGCGTATGAAAGTATTCACCAGAGACAGAGTGGGGAGCAGAACAGGCGGATATACTGAAATACACTGCTGAGGGGAGCAGCGGGCAAGACAGGAGAGGTCTGCTGAGCCATGTGGGTTAACTCCCTGCCCGGGAATCGAACTCATGCTGCAGTGGCTAGCAATAGCTTGATAGCACTGAGATTTTAACCCCTGTGCCACCAGTAGAAGCATTACAAGATAACATAATTCTTTTTTTCATCATTTTATGTGTTATTGTTATTTATATTTTTTACATTGTGTATTCCCCTTGGGTAACAACCCACCGATTCACCCTTGACCCATCACTATCATCCCTTGTGCTCTTTTCTTCCCCCTTTTTTTGTTAAAGATTTATTTTTTATTTATACATACAAGCTGGGGTACAGGCCAGAGGCATGGGGCGGCAAGAGGGTTCACCAGAGCCAGAGTGGGGAGCAGAACAGGCAGATCAGAAATACACTGCTGAGGGGAGCAGCGGGCGAGGCAGGAGAGGTCTGCCGCACCATGTGGGATTCTCCCCGGCCGGGCGTCGAACTCGCGTCGCCGACAGCTCCACAGCACAGTGCTCAACCGCTGCGCCACCGGGGAGGCCCTTTTCTTCCCCTTTTGAGCCCTTATTCTCACCCCTCCCTTGCTGAGTGTCTTTCTCTTGTTTGTTTCCCCTATATTTGTTTTGCTGTACAGAAGCTTTTTAGTTTGATGTAATCCCAACTGTTTATCTTTTCCTTCACTATCTTCGCTTTGGAGGATGTGTCTTTAAAGATTTTGCTGAGATGTAAGTCGTGTAGACTTTTGCCTGTATTTTCATCTATAATGGTTTCAGGTATTACATCTAGGTCTTTCATTCATTTTGAGTTGGGTTTTGTGCATGGTGTGAGGAAGTAGATTAGCTTCATTTTTTTGCATGTAGCAGTCCAGTTTTCCCAGCACCATTTATTGACAAGCTGACCTTGTTCCAGTGCATATTCTTTGCTCCTTTGTCAAAGATTAGTTGTCCATAGATATGTGGATTTATTTCTGGGTTTTCTGTTCAATTTCATTGGTCTTTGTGTCTGTTTTTTTCCCAGTACCATGATGTTTTAATTATTATGGCTTTGTAGTATAGTTTGAAATCAGGGAGTGTAATCCCACCATTTTCTTTCTTTTTAGTCAGGAGAGCTATAGCTATTCAGGGTTTTTTGTGGTTCCATATGAATTTCATCAATATTTGTTCTATTTCTTTGAAGAATGTCATTGAGATTTTTATTGGAATAGCATTGAATCTATATATTGCTTTTGGTAGGATGGCCATTTTGATAATGTTAATTCTTCCAATCCATGAGCAGGGGATGTTTTTCCATTTTTTGTGTCCTCCTATATTTCTTTTAACAGTGTCTTATAGTTTTCTTTGTATGAGTCCTTTACCTCTTTTGTTAGGTTTATTCCCCAGTATTTGATTTTTTTGGTTTCAATTTTTTTTATTGTTGTTATTATTTATGTCTTTTACATTACTGTGTATTCCCCATAGGTTTCCCACCACCAATTAACCCATGAACCATCACCACAGTCCCCCGTGCTCCCCTCTCCCCCATTCTGACACTTTATCCTCCCCCTTTCTTGCTGAATGTCTCTCTTTTATTTGGTTCCCCTATATTCCTGTTACAAGTGAAACCATTTGATATTTTTTTCCTTCTTTGTGGCTTATTTTGCTTAGCATGATCCTTCCTAGTTCCATCCAGGTTGCTTAGCATGACCCTTTCTAGTTCCATCCAGGTTGCTGCAAATTGCATGTGCTCATAATCTTTGAATGGTGAATAGTATTCCATTGTGTATATGTACCACTTCTTCTTGGTACAATCATCTATTTTTGGGCATCTGGGTTGTTTCCATACCTTAGCTATTGTAAAGGGTGCTGCAATAAATATACAGGTACATGTATCCTTTTGGATTAGTGTTTTTATGTCCTTTGGGTAGATTCCCAAAAGTGGTATTGCCAGGTGGTACGGAGGCTCCATTTTTAGCAGTTTGAGGAATCGCCATACAGCTTTCCATAGTGGTTGGACCAGTTTGCATTCCCACCAGCAGTGTAGAAGAGGTCCTTTTTCTCCACATCCTCGCCAGCATTTGTTGTTGCCTGTTTTTTTGATGTGCACCATTCTCACTGGCGTGAGGTGGTATCTCATTGTGGTTTTGACTTGCATTTCCTTGATTATAAGTAATGTTGAACATTTTTTCCATATCTCTGCCATTTGCTTTTCTTCTTTGCAGAAGTGTCCTTTTTGATTTTCTGCCCATTTTTTGATCGGATTGTTGAGTTGTGTGAGCTCCTTGTAAATTTTTGTTATCAGTTCTTCAAGATAACATAATTTTTGAAAGCAGAATGGTTCTATTCCCAATAGGTTACATTGTTTTCAACAAGATGTTAGCTATCACCTTAACATTGTTCTGTACATAAAGTATGTTTTCTTCTCCCCCCACCCAAACTGCTATAAGATTTCTTCTTTATCACTGGTTGTAGGCAATTTGGTTATGACATGAGTTTTGTTTTCTGTTTTCATTTTTTTTTAGTTTTGTTGGATCTGTGTTTTTTTAATTTCAAACAAAATTGGAGAAATTTTAGCCTATACCTCTTCAAATATTTTTCTGATAACCCCCCCACCTCTCACTATAGAGCTGTTTAAAATGAGGTTTTTCTTGAAGTTATTTACAAAATTTTCCATTTAACCATGAAATATTTCCCCTCTAAATGCACACAACCACATTGATGTATTATGCTGGAGTTTATACTGACTAATAAATATATGAAACTTAAAAAAAGAAAAACTACTCAGAAGTATATTGTTTCACAGTTTAGTATTCTCACAGTTCACTAATGTTCTATTCATTTTGTTAGGTTTTTTTCTTCTCTGTGTATTTTATTTTGGATAGTTCCATTGCTATCTCTTCTAGTTCACTAATATTTTCTTCTGCAATGTCTACTCTATGTTAACCCCATCCACTGTATTTTTCATCTTAGACAATGAATTTTACATCTCAAGAAAAGAGATATTTTAAAATACATATCTTCCATCTTTCTCTTTAACATGCTCATTCTTTCTTAGACCTTTAACATAAAGGATATATATTTATAATAGCTAGGTGAATGTGCTTTTCAATTAATTTTATCATCTGGGTCATTTCTGGGTATTTTTCTGTTGTTCAACTTTCCCTTATCAGTTGCATTTTTCTGCTATGTGCATGCCTGAAACTTGTGAATTTTACCGTATTAGGCCTGGATTTTATTTTTTATTTCTTTAAATGATTTCAAGCTGTAGTTTTGGACATAGATAAGTTATTTAGAAATAATTTTAACATTTTGAAGCTTGCTTTCAAGCATTATAGATAGGACAAGAATAGTCTTTAGGGCTAACTTTGCTTTACTACTGAACACTGAAACAATATGCTTTTATCTTTCTATTTTTTTCAAGTTTCAGATATTTATTAATCAGGTAATCTCCAACACAATACAGCAATGTGATTTTGTGCATTTAAGAGGGGAAATGTTTCCTTGTTAGTGGAAAAATGTGTTGATGACTTCAAGAAAAGCTTCATTTTAAGCAGCTTTATAGTGAAACATTCATTTACAAGTCTGGACCTTCTTTCATCAGTTACACTCACTGAGTATGAGTTGTATTGATCATTGGGATTCAGTTTGTTCCAGGGTTTTGGGTTATTCTTTCTGTCTCAACTGACATCTGGGTTGAACAATGTCAAGTGCATGACATATAGTGCTGCTCCAGTACCCCTATCTACAATAAATATAAAGAGGGGAATCAAGCTAGGATGCTTCTTGGCTTGCCGAAGGATCCAGCAGAGCATGGTTGTGGCAGAGGCCTTAGGACAGAAAGGAAAGAAGAACAAATCTGCAAGGCCCATGACTATTCTCTCTCTGAGTACTTTTTCTGATGTCCCGTGTATTTCAAGGTTTCTCCACTCTGACATTTAGAAATATGACAGCTCTACATGAGTCCCATAAATTTTTCTTCCTGCTCCTCTTAGGTGATTCTTTCTTCAATTTTGGGTAATGTCTTAATACAAATGCTCTGACCAGTACACAACTGAAGATTTGAGAGGAACTTTCTGCAGATCTCTTGAGGTTTTTTTTTTTTTTTTGTAGCTCTCTATATTCCATCCAACTTTTCCCACTCTTTCTGCTCTATGAGTTCCAGCTCTCTGAGCTTCCCTGACTCCTCATCTCTACCTCCTCAATTTAAGGAGAAGACCAAGTGCAATTTAAATCCCCTCTTTCTGCTCTGTGACCTGGAAACTCTCTACAAGTGTCAGCTGGGCAATTATGGAACTCACTTCATTTGTTTCCCATTTCTACACTGCTTGATGTCAAAGTGTGAAAAACCCTCTTTTCATATGTTTGATCTGTTTTCTAAGTTGATTTAGCCAGAAGGTGAATCTGGTCACCCTTATTCCATTGTTTCTGGAATCCAACTGAAAAGTTTTAAGCAGGTAAATGATTTGAATAGATCTGTGATTTAGAAAGATCAGTGATGGTTGATGTGAGAGATTAATTGTGAGTACTAGACCATAGGCAGGGAGATTGGCAAGGAGGCTAGTGCAGTTTAGATTCATGTAAGTAGTATCATGGAAATCTGGCAGGAAGAAGCACAAATTCAGCCAGTTCCAAGACAAATTTCAGGACTTGTCTCTGAGAAGGCAGGGGGTAGGGGTGATCAATACTGGATCACAGTCCCAATGTATAGAGCAGATTTACATACATGGTAACAATTCAGTCACCAAAGCCAGGAAAACAGATGAGAAATATGTTTCAGACATCCATTTTGAGAAAGAGGGGTTAGTGGTGGAATGCAGAGACAACTACCCAGGTATGATCTGACTTAAGTAGCTTATCTTAGTGTATATGTTAAAACCTATGAGCTAATTAATGTCTGACTGCCTATAGTACTTACTATAAGTGATGTAAATTGTTCAATACCCTGTTACAATTCTTGGATTATTATTCTCTGTCACTATTTTATGCCTTATCTCTTCTTCTGCATTCTAAGTACACCAGAACCAGGGACTATATTTTATTTATTTATTTATTGTTATTTATATCTTTTACATTGTGCATTCCCCTTGGGTAACCCAACAACAATTCATCCTTGACCAATCACCATAGTCCTTTGTGGTTTTTTCTACCTCATTTTGGCACTTATCTTCTCCCTCCCTCTCTGAGTGTCTCTCTCTTGTTTGGTTCTCCTATATTCCTGTTATAAGTGAAACCATTCGATATTTTTCTCTTTCTTTCTGGCTTAATTCACTGAGCATGATCCCTTCTAATTCCATCCGGGTTGCTGCGAATTGCATGTGCTTATCTTTTTTAAATGCTGGATAGTATTCCATTGTGTATCTGTACCACATCATCTTGATCCAGTCATCTATTTTTGGGCATCTGGATTGTTTCCAAACCTTAGCTATTGTAAACAGTGCTGCAATAAACATACAGGTGTAGGTGTCCTTTTAGATTAGTATTTTTATGTCCTTTGGGTAGATTCCCAGAAGCAGTATTGCCGGGTGGTATGGAAGTTCCATTTTTAGCAGTTTGAGGGATTGCCATACAGCTTTCCAGAATGGTTTGATTAAGTTTGCATTCTCACCAGCAGTGTAGGAGAGTTCCCTTTTCTCCACATCCTCGCTAGCTTTTGTTGTTGCCTGTTTATTTAATGTGCACATTCTCACTTTTGTAAGGTGGTAATATCTCATTGTGGTTTTGATTTGCATTTCCCTGATTATAAGTGATGTGGGACATTTTTTCACAAACCTGTTGGCCATTGGCTTTTCTTCTTTGGAGAAGTGTCTTTTTAGCTCTTCTGCCCATTTCTTGACTGGATTGTTGAGTTTGTTTTTGTTGACTTGCGTGAGCTCCTTGTAGATTCTTGTTATCAGTCCTTTATCCATTGTCTTGTGTGCAAAGATTTCCTCACAATTAGTCGGGTGTCTGTTTGTTTTGACTAATGTCTCTTTTGCTGTACAGAAGTTTTTTAGTTTGATATAATCCCAGGTGTTAATGTTTTCCTTCACTTCCTTAGTTTTGGGCAATGCGTCTTTAAAGATTTTGCTTAGAGGAATGTCATGTAGAGTTTTGCCTATATTTTCTTCTATGAATTTTATGACTTCAGATCTTACATCCAGGTCTTTTATTCATTTTGAGTTGGTTTTTGTGCATGGTGTGAGGTAGTAGTCTAGCTTCATTTTTTGCAAGTAGCAATCCAGTTTTCCCAGCACCATTTATTGAACAAGCTGACCTTTTTTTCATTGCATATTCTTTGCTCCTTTGTCGAAGATAAGTTGTCCACAGATATATGGATTTATTTCTAGTTTTTTATTCGATTCTATTGGTCTTTGTGTCTGTTTTTTTTCTCAATACCATGCTGTTTTAATTATTATGGCTTTGTAGTATATTTTGAAATCAGAGAGTGTAATCCCTCCATTTTCTTTCTTTTTAGTCAGAAGAGCTTTAGCTATTAGGGTTTTTTTTTGTGGTTCCATATGAATTTCATCAATATTTGTTCTATTTCTTTGAAGAATGTCATTGAGATTTTTATCGGAATAGCATTGAATCTGTAAATTGCTTTGGGTAGGATGGCCATTTTGATAATGTTATTTCTTCCAATCCATGAGCAGGGGATGTCTTTCCATTTTTTGTGTGTCCTCCTGTATTTTTCTTAACAGTATTTTATAGTTTCCTTCATATAAGTCCTTTACCTCTTTTGTTAGATTTTTTCCCAGGTATTTGATTTTTTTGGTTTCAGTTTTGAAGGGGGTGGTTCTCTTAATTTCTTCTTCAGACTGAGTTTTTGTATATAGGAAGGCTACTGATTTTGTGTGTTGATTTTGTATCCTGCTACTTTACTGAATTGGTCTATAATTTTGAATAGTTTTTCTATGGAGTTTTTAGGATTCTTTATGTATTTTATCATATTGTCTGCAAATAGTGACAGTTTAATTTCTTCTTTCCTTATTTGGATTCCTTATATGTCTTTCTCTTGTCTTATTGCTCTGGCTAGGACTTCCAGTATTATATTGAAAAGTAATGGTAAGAGTGGACATTCTTGCCTTGTTCCTTATCTTAGGGAAAGGCTTTCAGCTTCTCACTGTTGAGGATAATATTGGCTGTGAGTTTGTTGTATATCGCTTTTATTATGTTGAGGTATGTTCTTTCTAGCCCAAGGATTTCAAGGGCCTTTATCATAATTGGATGTTGCACTTTGTCGAATGCTTTCTCAGCATCTATTGATATGATCATATGGTTTTTATTTATCTTTTTGTTGATGTGTTGGATTAAGTTAATTTATTTCCAGATGTTGAAACATCCTTGTGTCCGTGGAATAAATCCCACTTGGTCGTGGTATATTATCTTTTGGACACATTTTTGGATCCTGTTAGCTAAGATTTTGTTGAATATTTTTGCATCAGTCTTCATTAGAGAGATTGGTCTGTAGTTTTCTTTTTTTGTGTTGTTTTTGATTGGTTTTGGGATTAGTGTAATGTTGGCTTCATAAAATGTATTCGGTAGTATTCCATCTCAATTTTTTGAAAGAGTCTGTGTAAGATAGGGACTAGTTCGTTTTTAAACATTTGGTAGAATTCATTTATGAAACTATCTGGTCCTGGGCTTTTTTTGGGGAGAGGGTTTTGATTACTGTTTCAATTTTGTTGCCTGTTATTGACCTGTTTAGGTGTTCTATATCTTCTTTATCTCGTTTTGGGTGATAATATAGTTCTAGGAATTTATCCATTTTCTCTAAGTTATTGAACATATTTCCATATAGCTGTTCATAATAGACTCTGATTATTCTTTTGATTAGTGCTCTTTCTGTTGTAATTTCTCCTCTTTCATTTATGATCCAACTTATTTTGTTTTCTCCTTTTTTTTCTTTGTAAGCCTGGCTAGAGGTTTGTCTATTTTATTTATTTTTTCAAAGGACCAGCTTTTGGTTTCTTTCATCTTCTAGATTGTTTTTTTAATTTTCATTTCATTTATTTCTGCTTTGGTTTTTATGATTTCCTTTCTTATACTGGCTTTTGGGTCTTTTCTTGTTCATTTTCTAGTTCTTTGAGATGGGAGATTAGATTGTTTCTTTGAGTTGTTTCTTGTTTCTTGATGTGAGCCTGTATTACTATATATTTCCCTCTTATTACTGCTTTTGCTGTGTCCCAAACATTCTGGAAAGTTGTGTCTTTTTTGTCATTGATTTCTAGGAACTTTTAAATTTCTCCTTTGATATCCTCAGTAATCCAGTGGTCTTCCAGCAGTGTGAGTTTCAATCTCCATGAAGTAGGAGGGTTCTTTTTTCTTTTCATGGTTAATTTCTAATTTGATGCCTTTATGATCTGAGAAAAGTAGTTATGATTTTGATCTTAGTGTATCTGTTGAGGTTTTTTTTGTGACCTAGTATGTGATCAATCCTGGAATATGATCCGTGTGCATTTGAGAAAAATATGTATTCAGATCTTGGGGTGTGTAGTGCCCTATAGATATCCCATGTGGTCTAGGTCCTTATTTAGAGCTTTAGTGTCTTTGTCTATTTTTTATCTCGTTCATCTGTCCATTGGTGAGAGTGTGGTGTTGAAGTCTCCTAGTATATATGTATTTTCTCTAATGTCTGTTTTCAGAGATGATAAATTTTTTTTATATTTCAGTGCTCCTTCATTTGGGGAGTATATGTTGATGAGGGTTACATCTTCCTGCTGAATGATAAACATGACGTAGTGACCATTTATGTCTCTTTTTACCTTTTTTAGTTTGAAGTCTATTTTATCTTATATAAGGATAGCTATCCCTGCCTTCTTTTATTGTCCATTTGCTTGTAGGATTGTTTTCCAGTCTTTTACTTTCATTCTGTGTTTATCTTTTGCAGCTAAATGTGTTTCCTGGAGACAGCAGAAGGTTGGGTTCTATTTTTTTTTTGATTCATTCTGCTACTGTGCTTTTTTATTGATGAGTTTAGTCCATTTACATTCAGAGTTTATATTGGTATATTGGCATCTATATTTGCCATTTTATTTGTCTTTTTGTGGTTTTATTCTTTGCCTTATTCTGATTATTTTCATTTCTCTGTTGGTTTTGGCTTTAGGTCTTCTTGTAGTATTTTTTGGAGAGGGGGTTTAGTCATGATGAATTTCTGAAGTCTCTGTTTTTCTGGGAAGGTCCTTATCCTTTCTTCACAGAGGAAGGAGAGCTTTGCAGGGTAAAGTATTCTTGGTTGGCATTTATTGTTTTGGAGTTTGTTGAATATGTCCCTCCATTCTCTTCTTGCTCGTAGTGTTTCTTCAGAGAAGTTTGATGTCATCCTGATTGGTTTTCCTTTATCAGTTCTTTGTTTCCTCCCTTTTGTCAGCTTCAATATTTTTTCCTTATCCTGTACTTGTGTGAGTTCTACTCACACAAGTCAACAAATTTTTCCAAAGTCATATTACTGAAATAAAATTAGTCATTTCCTAATAATTTGTATGTGCTCAACATGAATATGACAGTCAAATTCCAATTTTAGCTCTAGTCTTCTTTTTTTTTTTTGGTAATCTGCAATAAATTGATGTTTACATCACAAAATGCATGCTGAACACTGGTCAACAAATTTTTACAAAAGTCATGTTACTGAAATAAAATTAGTCGTTTCCTAGCAATTTGTTGTGCTCAACACGAATATAACAGTCAAATTCTAATTTTGGCTCTAGGGTTTTTTTTTGTAATCTGCAATAAATTCATGTTTACATCACGAAATGCATGCCAATAGTAATGGGCCTATGGTTATTACCTGTAAAAAATCAAGTCATAGACTACTTCTTCGATTTCTTCGCTTGTCTCTTGTACAACTAACTGTTCAGGAGCATCTCTGGGGAGTGTCCAAGAGTAGTCAGCCAGCATTGCAGTGGACCATTTTCCCTGGTATCTTTGTTCCATTGATGCAATATCTTTTTTTTTTTGATGCAATATCTTGATGAAAACGTTCGCCATGTTCATCACTAACCACACCACAGTTTTCAGGGAAGAAATCCAGATGGGAATGAAGGAAGTAGATCTTTAGAGACATATTGCAGCCAAGTTTCTGATATTGTATCAGCATGTCTTCTACTAGTTCCTTGTAGTTTTCTGCTCTAACATTCCCAAGAAAGTTTGTAGACACTAGGCGAAAAGCATTCCTTGCTTGTTTCTCATCACCCTGCAGCAAGTTGTTGAACCGGTCATCTCAATGCAGACAAAATGTTTGGGTAGACTCTTCTTGACTTCTTTTGCTTCTTTATTGCCCTGGGAAGAGGAGGAACCAAGCAGAAGTAACAGTCTTTTATATGTGATTGCTTGGCTCTCTCCACACCATGGGGACTGCAAATGGCCTTGATGGTCTTTTGCCATTGAACCATTGTGAAAGCTGTGTTGTCCATGTAGCACAGCATATATGTGGGGCCCAAGGCTTTTCTTGGTCACCAACCTTGCATCCAAAGTCAAGATGATAAGCCTTCACTTGAGAAGTGATATTTTTCTTCTGGTTGGCAAATGTCACTTCCCCACAAATAGAGCAGAAATTGTCCATGCTATTAATGCACTTTCGAGGCATTACTGTTCTGTACTGTGCCTAAATGGATAAAATAATAACAGTTCTATGTAACAGTAGCTTAAACTGTCTCGCACAAAGTCTGAAATCTTTTCAATGCTCAACCTTTCCGACAGGGCTTTCTATAGTGCACTGCTGACATCAGCTTACTTCAGCAGCCTCCTGGCAGTAGTATTGCATTGCATCAGAAAATGATGCAATCAACTCTGGATGATGTGTGCATGATGGTATTATGCAGTGTGATGCAATATTACATCTTCTAGCCTGATTTAGGGTGTTGTTGCAGTCCTACTGGATAAATTTACATGGTGAAACATATAAAATGAATTATATGAAATATCTTCAAAATGAGAGCTAATTGAAAAATTTCAGATTTATATTCATGTTCAGCACACCAAGATACTACAATAACAGATTAGGGCCTTTTTAAGTTAGTTATGATCTCACTGTTGACCAGTGTTATGTGCCTAGGTGTATTTCTTCTAATATCATGGTAATTTGGATTCCTTTTTGCTTCTTGTATGTCTATTTTCATACTTGGGAAGTTTTCTTATCACCTCCTTAAATCGTTTCCCTGATCCTTGGACCCTCTTGTCTCCTTCTGGGATTCCTATAACTCTTATATTTCCTTTCTTCTTGGTGTCAGATAGTTCTTGACGTGTTTCTTCATTCTTTTCCCTTCGTGCTTCTATGTCCTTTCCCTTTCTCAATCTTTTAGTATTTGAGATTACTAATGCACTCTTCCTTTTCATTGATTCTTTTTTCATTGCTTTTCCCAGAGTCCTTTAGTTCTTCCATTAAACTCTTATTCTCCTTCTTTAGGGTCCTAATTTCATTCTTCAGATCATTAATTATTTTTTTCATTTCATTCTTTTCCTTAAGCATGATGATTTTAAATTCTCTATCAGAGAGGCAGAGTTCTTCCATGCCTTTATCGTTGAGTTCTGGTGCTTGATTTTCTTTTTGTGGTGTGTCCTTCCCCTGGGGGCTTGCTTTGTTATTTGTATTTTTCTTTCTCCCTGTTTGTCTTTGGATTTGTTCTAAGTTTGGGAAATTGTGGCACTGGTACTAGCAGGCATCTCTTTGGGGTGCTCCTTCTTGGATGTCGGAGGCTGGTGGTCTAACTGATTCCAGCCTTGTTAGGCTGAACCACCACTGGGTAGTGTTGCTGTGAATATGTTGATGGACGTTGTCCCTAGAGATCCTCTCCCTCTGTTTTAACTTAAAAGGTCCAGAAGGTGCTTGTGTGATCTCAGGCTCCAACAGTGGACTAGGGGCTGTGCTTTCCTGGTGATCATGATGGTTGGTGGTCCCAGTGCCAGTTTCACTCAGTTATGAGAACCCGAACACTGAGGCCTGTGGCTGGTTTACACGAGCTCCCTACGGGCTATCCTACCCTATCGGGACTCACTTTTTCAGTTCCAGTGGGTAACAATGGTATCTTCCCCTTTGGCACCCAGGAGTGCTACTTTCTAGAGTCAGTAATGGTGGTGACGATGGAGGTGGTGGTGAAGGCAGGTGGGCTACACCAGTGCAGGCTAGAGTCAGGTCCGAAAACCCCAGGCTAGAGGCCTGGGGGCTTAACTTGCTCTATGCAGGCTATCCTCCCGGCCTAGCACTCAGGCCCTCTCAGTTGGAGTGGGTGACTTATGATGATCCTTTTCCTTAGGGCACCCAGGAGTCTGCTTCTTCAGCCAACCTGTTGGCCCTGCCAGAGATGGCAGCAGCGGTGTGGAGGTGGTTGTTCAGTCCGACTCCCCTCAGTCCCTAAAACCCCAGGGCAGAGGCCTGGGGGCTTAACTTGCTCCCTGCAGCTTATGTCTCACCCTTGCACCCACCCTTCTTCAGTTGGGGTGTGTGGTGGAAGGATTCCTTCCCCTATGGTGCCCAGGAGTCTGCTTCCCCGAGCAAGCCTGGGGGCCCAGTCAGAGATGGCAGCAGGTGTGGAGGCAGTTGATCAGTCCCTAAAACCCCAGGGCAGAGGCCTGGGGGCTTAACTTGCTCCCTGTGACTTATCTCCTGTCCTTGCACTCACCCTCCTTCAGTTGGGGTGTGTGGTGCCTGGGGGCCTGCTTCTCCAGCAAACCTGGGGGCCCAGTCGGAGGTGGCGGCAGTGGTGTCTGGTTTTAATTTTGAAGGGAATGTTTCTCTTAATTTCTTCTTCTTCAGATTGAGTGTTTGCATATAGGAAGGCTACTGATTTTTGTGCGTTGATTTTGTATCCTGCTACTTTACTGAACTGGCACATAATTTTGAGTAGTTTTTCTATGGGGTTTTTAGGGAGAACCAGGGACTATAATTGCATGCTTCTCTTTTTACTAAGCAGCAGCTTTAGTAGTGCTATGGGTCAGGTTTCATCACTCTGAGTCCAGTGCTCTTCTTTAAACTATACAATTAACTAGCACTCTTGACAGAAAATTTACTAAGTTAATTACAAGTATTTGTTGGTATATGTAATTCTTGAAAAGGCATGCATGGTTTAAAACTGTGCAAAGAAATTTTATCTCAAGAAAGATGAAGTCATTGTGCCATTTCCATTTCAGCTAGGCAAAAAATTTGTTACAGAAGTAAAAAGTGCGAACAGCCCCTAAATGTACACACTCCCAAATGAGGTGTATTATTAGAATTATAGTGTGGACTCTTTTACAACTTTCTCCAGATCAATAGGATTAAATATGATTCATTATTTTTAATAGCTGAATAATATGCTTTCACGTGGATATACTACAATTTATTTAATCATTCCTCTATTGATAGACACACAGTTTTCTTGGTGCTTTCATTTCTGTAGGATAGACTCTGAATAGCTCAGTCAAAAGGTACATGCATGTAGCAGACACCAGTTTCCTAGTCAGCTAGCCTACTTCCCCTTCTTTCTTGCTAACAAAATACTAATTTGTTCAGGTATTAGGCAAAGAACGCCGGTCCCATTCTTTGGTCAATATGTGACATGTGATCCAGCTGTGGCAAAGATGTATGGGTATGTTTTCCAGGGAGATGTCTGGAGGAAAAAAGCCTTCCCTGGATAAAAGAGTGGCATCCCTCTTCCATCTCTGGCCAGTGCCATTCCTTTGTTCCCTTTTTCCCCATTGGAATGTAGTTGGGATCTGTGGATTCAGCAACCCATCTTGAAAGCATGAAGTAAAAAGCCTAGGGACAAAAGTGATTTTGTCAGGGATGGTGGACTAGAAGGGTGAAAGTACAGAAATATAGATTCTTGATGACTTTATTGAGCAGTTAATCCCATGCTAGCATCTGTGTCCCTCATATTTCTTGTTATGTGAGAGAAAAAAACAAACCTCTATTTGTTTAAGCCCTCATTATATTTCTTGTCTCATTTGTAGCCCAAACCATTCTAAACTGATACCGCATAATTTGAATTTTATTAGATTTTCCCAAATTACTTTGTAAGAAGGTAGTAGTGAGTCATACTTCTATCAGCAATGGGTAGAAGCAGGGAAATGGCCATTCATCTAGAATTTATTTTGCATACAGCATAAAGTAGGGATCTTTGCTTTCTTAGATGATCAAAATTGGATGACCAATTTTGAAAATACTGTTTATTAAATAACCTATCCTTTTTGCACAGAACTGCAACAGATATTTTATGTTTTCTGTAGTTACTGCTTTTAATTTATCTCCCTCTTCCCCACCCAGGTTTTATTGTTTTAAGGGGAGGGAGTGGGCAAGACTAAAAGTAGATTTCACTTGACAATCTCTTTGTATTTTTTCCCAAAAGCTTCAAGCCTGGGGGAATAGGATTAGGGACAGAGACAAAGTGTCTTGTCTAGAAAATATGAAGGAATAAGGATTTTATCCAGCTTAGAAAGATTCTAGCTTTTCTTGCCCCTGGGGCTGGGGATGATGTAATGTTATGGGAAACCCAGGGGTCCTGGGTGGGTAGAGGGTACCTGTGTCCTGCTTCCTGGATTAGACCAGAAAACCTGAGAGAACAGGGCCTATTCTAGGTAGCCTTGACAAAATTTCCCAGGCCACTGGCAGGGTCTTGATGCAACAAGCGTCTGCTAGCCCATAACAGAACACTGTGTGCAGAGGCAATGGACCTCTGACTGCTAAGTTGTATTGCCTGATGAACAAGGACTCAATGGCCTCTGCTCCCAGGCCTCACCACTTTTTAATAGCCCAGAACTGTAGCATGAGCCTGGGGTAGAAGAATGCCAAAAAGAATTGAGGTAAGTTACTTTGCCAGTACCATAGAATGGGGAACTTGGAGTCTAAAGTTAAATGGAATCATAGGGGCCTCCCTGATGGCGCAGTGGTTAAGTGCTGCACTGTGGAGCTGTTGGCAGCGGTGATGCCAGTGGCAACACCAGTTCGATGCCTGGCCGGGGAGAGTCCCACATGGCGCGGCAGACCTCCCCTGCCTCGCCCGCTGCTCCCCTCAGAAGTGTACTTTCGTCCATTTGCCTGTTCTGCTCCCTACTCTGTCTCTGGTGAATCCTCTCGTTGCCCCATGCCTCTGGCCTGCACCTCAGCTTGTATGCATAAATAAATCTTTAAAAAAATGGAATCAGGCCTCCCCGGTGGCGCAGCGGTTGGGCGCTGTGCTGTGGAGCTGTCGGCAGCGGCAACGTGAGTTCGACGCCCGGCCAGGGAGAATCCCACATGGCGCGGCAGACCTCTCCTGCCTCGCCCGCTGCTCCCCTCAGCAGTGTATTTCTGATCTGCCTGTTCTGCTACCCGCTCTGTCTCTGGTGAACCCTCTCGCCACCCCACGCCTCTGGCCTGTACCCCAGCTTGTATGTATAAATTAAAAAAATAAATCTTTAAAAAAAATGGAATCAAAAACAATATACAACAAAATGAATAAGAGTATGGACTTGGAACTAAACTAACTGGGTTCAAATCTAGCGCTGCCATTTTTTTGCTATGTTACCCTGGGTAAGTTATTTAAACTTTTCATGCCTTGGTTTACTAATTTGAAAAATGTTGTTAATATTGACACATCATATAGGATTCAATGAGTTTATATGATGCACATAGTAAATGCTAATTATTATTACACATCTTAGTGTGTAGACCATGATTCATTCCTACTACATGAAAGATTTGAAATAAGATTGTTCTTTTTTATAATTTATTTATATATATTTTACATCATTGTTCATTTTTGTACAAAGTTTGCTTTCTCCTCTCAGGTATAGTCTCGGTAAAATTCCGACCACCAATTCACCAGTGCAACATCACCATAGTCCCTTGTGCTCTTCCTTTTCCTGTTTTGATCCCTCTCCCTTCCCCTCCCTGCAGAATGCCTCTGATTTATAGTTGCCTGTTAATTTTGTTTTTTAATCTATTGTTATTATTTTTTTCCTAATCCTTTATTTGGTTCCCCTATATTCCTCTTATAAGTGAAACTATCCAAAATTTTTCATTTTTCTTCTGGCTTATTTTGCTGAGCACAATCCCTTCTAGCTCCATCCATGTGGCTGCGAATGATGAGAGTTGATCTTTTTTTGATCACTGAATAGTATTCCATTGTGTGTATATACCAAATCTTCTTGATCCAGTCATCTATTTTTGGGTACTTGGGTTGTTTCTGTATCTTACCTACTGTAAATAATGCTGCAATAAGCACGGGGGTGCAAGTATCCTTTTGAATTAATTTTTTGTGTTCTTTGGGTAGATTCCTAGGAGTAGAATTGCTGGGTCATATGGTGGCTCCATTTTTAGTAGTTTGAGGAATCTCCACACATCTTTCCATAATGGTTGGACCAGTTTGCATCCCCACCAGTACTGTAGGAGAGTTCCTTTTTCTTCACATCCTCGCCAGTATTTGTTGTTGCTAGTTTTTTTTTTTTTTTAATGTGTGCCATTCTCACTGGTGTAAGGTGGTGTGTTGTGGTGTCCCTGTTCGGGCACCACTTGTTGTATCAGGAGCAACACCACACAGATGACACAGGAGTTGTGGAGCAGGCTACGGAATGTAGGATGCTGCTCAATG
Organism: Scalopus aquaticus; assembly: GCA_004024925.1. NCBI lineage: Eukaryota > Metazoa > Chordata > Mammalia > Eulipotyphla > Talpidae > Scalopus > Scalopus aquaticus. Next base: position 54,756 of record PVIJ01006471.1, on the reverse strand, counting down.
AGCGAGATCCTGACCTTTTTATTTTCAGAATTATTACACATCAGTTACAGAGGTCAGGAGGATGAGGAGAAAAACATGGGTAAAACTAAAGAATGTGTCCTTGTCATTAGGGGATTCTGGGGACATGAGTCTGCTGACCAGATGATTCTTATCTGTTTGGCCACCAAACATTGTCATTGAGATTATACCCCAAACCCTCCGGTATAGTTCTAATCTTATCAACAAGACTTTCCACTGATCAGCTTCTGGGGTCCCTTGTTATGCACAAATCCTCAGCCCGCCCCCCCCAGGCGTTCCCGGTCATACTTTGTGATGCGTTAAGTCAGGAGTACGCTTTAAGTACCTGTCATCAGCCCCTGCCCCAGGCTTTCCTGTCATACCTCGAGGTGCACAACCTTCCCAGAGTGATCTAGTTTTCTGTTTCTGGTTGATATTGGAAGGCACCTTGTAAGGTTTTGCTATGACTTAATTAATTGGGCAGCTCTGGCCTTAGGAATGCAGAACTGTAGATAACAACTGGTGGTCAAACAGGCTGCTTAAGTTTAGTAGACCCACAGTGGTGCCTCATTGTAGTTTTGATTTGCATTTCCCTGATTATAAGTGATGTTAAACATTTTTTTCATACACCTGTTGGCCATTTCCATGTAATAAGACTGTTCTGAAAGACTTACAGAAAGTTGGAATAGATATAAAGGAGTTAGTGGAAGGGAGGGAGGGAAGATAGAGCTAGGAAGGGCAGGGAGATAAATGCAGCCTTATTAATTAGCCCAGGAGACTGAATTCTCTAGTTTCCAGAAGAATATACTATGCCAGACTATACATTTTTAAAAGAACTGATCATCTTTTGGAGAGGGGAAGGGTTGTTATACAATAGCAACCCTAATTCAGGCTCAATATTCTACCCACATGGAGACTTTGATTGGAGTTAAGATTCCAGACACCAGCAACTATTAGAGAAATGATGTGGGCTTACTCTTTTTAAGGCTCGCCAAGAGTCAGCTGGCAAGACAAAGACACTTACTTTAAATTTGTTCCCTGATATATGGCCTGGAGCACCTATGGAAAGAGTGTCTAGAAAAAGGAGATCAGACTCCTTTTTCTGAATGGTACAGCATTTATACAGTCACTAAACCAAAGATATTGCTGACTTCCGAGGTAGGTGATGTTTATCTTTACTTTGAAGAAATTCAACTTGTGTTGGGAGGAAAGGGAGCCTCTGGGAGGATATTTATAGTCCCTACATGACTCAAGTGAGAAATTCTTCCAATGTCAAGGCTTGCCTAGAGAAAAGATCACCCAGGCATACAAGTTTTGGAGTTATTGTCTTGAGCAGGGGGTCATCTGAATGAGAAGTAAATTTTCTTTGCTGAGAAGCTAAGGTTTAATAGAGGGAAAATTTGGTTGGAAACATTATTTTGCGATACAAATGGATTTTTTATCTTTCCTGTATTTTCCCCTTTTTTCAACCCTTTCCCAACCCTCCTGCAAAAAAGTAGTGAGCTTTGTGTTGTATTTCAGGGAACGGAGGTGATACAGCAGGAAAACAAATAACCTGTCAGTCTCTCTGGCTTTTTTGTTCCAAAAGTGCAAGCCCTACAGAAGGGAGTATTATAGTGCAGTAGCAGAGACAAAATAACTGGGCCAGAAAACTAGAAGAAACAAAAACATACACAAACTTAAAAAGAGCTCCTTATCTTCCACACACCTCTCTCATGTGGGGAAGAGGCAGAAAGAGTTCTGTGGGAGTTCAGGCACATATACTCCCAGAAGCAAAACTAGGTTGGCTGGAAGACTGAAGAGAGGAAGGATTGTGTGGAAAGTCTAGGTAGATGGACCAAAGGGTGTCCTCTGCAATTAATTCTATACAGAGATACTGCTAAGGATCATGACACCTGAATGAACCCATGTGGGCAGAGAGTTGAGCAGTAACTAACAGGATCTAAGAACCTAGAACAGATACCTTTACTCTAGACCTACTTCCACCCCTGTGTCCAGGTATTACAAACTGGCATACTTGCAATAAGGGAAAGGAACATAAAGAATGGCTTATTTTGTTTTCCCAATAACCTGGTAAAAGGAAGGCTCAGGGTTAGAAATTGAATTCCAGAAACAGTGACAATTCAGCCCATGGCTGCAGTAGTCAGCAACTGTAAACTCTGAGGTTTACCTTAGTTCCATCTTGTTGATTAAGGGAGCTACCAACCATCTTGTGTGATAGGGAAGAAAATAACAGGTAGTAGGACTATGAAACTAACCCGTATCTCCACCCCTGCAAGATGCTGGGGTCTAAAAATGGTTCCAGTGAAGGCTTTTGTAATTTTTTAGCACCATAGTCTTCAGATAAGATGAAGTAGATTATTGTGTTGAGTAATGGACAGGCTGTTTCAAATAGAGAGCACAGGGGCCTATATTTAGATGAGAAGTAGACATTCCATTTTTTTAAATTTCTGAAGTTTGTAAAAGTGATACTACTTTATAGTTATTTAACAAATGTTTGAGTGTCAGAGGGGACTTTTCAGAAGGGTTCACACCTGATCAGGTTGAACAGTTAACATTTCCAAGCATTATTTTGTATTGATTACACCATGGGGCTCAGAGACAAAGACAGTGGAGCAGACAACAACAGCTTAAGGATGTGCCTGTTGATTTTCCTAAAGGTGGATATGTATGGTAGTGATGGTGTGGTGACAATGAGAAATAAAAATGGTAGGCACAAGTTTCTATTGTAGTTATCATCTTAGTGGGAGTCAGAACCTACCTACCTCTATAAACTTTGAAACCGCCCTTTGCCGGTTATTTGGCTTTGCTTCCTGTTTTCTCAGTAGTCAGCAATTCAGCAGGGAAAAGGACTATCTTCAGGGCCAGTGAGGAAAGATTTGGAAAACTTCATCTATTCTGCAGCTGATTTAGGAATACAGAGAACTTTAAGATAGAGAATGGTGGCATTATTTGGAAGGGACATACCCTGCTCTTCCAATTTTAGCCAGGAAGGAAGATCTCCACTGGTGGAATAGCTGGACCTCATAGCCCAGAATTTCATTTCCTCAGAATCTCTTTCCATTGTCAAAATTGGTAGATGGGGGTTTGAGTTTATTAAGGGCATGATCTGATTTATTTACATATTTGGGCAATACAGGGCTAATAAGCGACCTTGAAGAAGAAAGGTGCAGAGACAAGAAACAGTTACAAGGCCTCCCACCATCCCACTTCATTTGGACTCTGAAACCTGAGTTAAACTTATTTTTTTTAATGAGCTGAAAAAGGCTGAGGTATGAGGCCTCCGTAGGAAAAAAGAAAATGGGGGGGGGGGGAGGAGTGTTTTGGTATAACTCAGTGATAGGACTCTGAGTCTGGGCAGTTGCAAATATTAGCCCACACACTTTCCTACCCTCAAAGGTGTCTTGCTAAGGCTTGAGGAGCATTCATTCCGAAAGAAATCCCAGCCTTTTAGGAGTTTTCATTGAGAGGTTATGACACCAGAGCCTAGGGGACTGAAAAAATAGCAGGCACTGGAGTGAGCAGACATGCGTTAAAGTTCTGACTTATCCATACATTGTTGTGTGAACTTGAGCAAGTTGTGTCCACTTTCCCTTCCTGAGCTTCAGTTTCCAACTTCGAGGATCCAGGACTGTTCAACTGAAAATGACAGAAACAATTTTGTACTGCGCATAATACAGTGCAAGAAGCAGTTCTTTAATAAAGCTGCTGCGCCGAGGTTAACATATGATGAAAGTTCAAAGGAGATAACATTCATTACTAGAAGATCTGGGAGGTGAACGGTGGGCTATGGTGACAGCCAGGCTGACTGGTAGGTGGGACGTGGCCTTCCCGCATGCGCACAGTTTAAGCGTTCAGTGGAGCCCCGAGGGGGAGGAGTCAGGCTTCTGAAGGGGTTGCTATGGCACCAAAGGGGCCAGGGTAGGCTAACCAAACCCTTAACATATCATTCCCTCCCCCTCCCACTACCGCCCGACCGAGGGCCATTGTTCCAGGCAAAATGGCGTCGGTAATCCCCCTCCCAAACAGGAGCCTAAGTAAGGCTCCGGGAGTTGGGACTGGAGGTGGTAACAAAAACTACAATTCCCAGGGTACATCACACTCGCCCACGAGGCGCAGGGCACGTGCCCAGGCCTAACGGTTACATGCCGTCAAAAATCCGTTTCATAGTTTCCCTTTTCCATCCCTGCTCCGTTGTTGCCAAACCCCGGCGCGCGCGCACTACGGTCTTGGGAGTTGGGGGGTTGGGGGGTTGTACGCGGTGGCCGTTTGGCCGTTACCTTCGCAACGTAAGCGGGAGACCGGTATTTGTAAATCTGTGCTTCGATTTCTAATTCCGAAGCCTGCAGGTATGGGTCTCGCGAGAAAAGCCAGGAGTTGGAAAAGGGAGTTTGGGGTGGCTGGCGAGAAGGTGCGGGCGGGTACCACATTTCGGTACAGCCGCCGCATTTAGAAGCTTGCAGGGAACTAATAGTGGGCGGTGGGTAGCTAGGAAAGTGAGTGCTTGGGTTTTTTTTTTTTTTTGACTGGGAGAAGATAAAGCAGCAGTGGAAAGAGTGCGAGGTTTTGAACACACAGGACGTGTCACAGGCTCCTCACTGAGATTTTCGTTTTGGAAAGGAGAAGCCTTTCTCCTCGACGCGCATCCCTCTCTCCCACTGCGTTGAAGAGGGCGGGGGAGGAGTGTGCACGCTCTCATTGGCTAGCCACTCGGCACCTCGTAGCTATAGGGGCTGTCCGGAGTTGGGACTGCTCCACCGGCTTTCTCCGCCCCTCCCCCTCTCCTTCCCGCACATCCCCCTCCTCGGCCCCCTCCGCCACACTCTCCTCTCCGTCTGAATTCCCTGGCTGGTATACGCGTGCGCCTGCTTAGCTGCGGGGCGATCGCGAGCTTGGGCTCTTACCTCGCTCCCCTCACCCCGCCCGCTCTTTACCTACCGGCCGCGTCTGGCTCGGTGGGCTCGCGGGTGGGGGGGGGAAGGGGTGGTGGTGGAGGACGCTCGTGCGCGCACGCGCACACGTTGCGGAGCAGAGCACGGCACACCGCGGGATGTAAGAAGCAACGGGGGAGGCGAAAGAGGAGGAGGTGGTGTGTGTGTCTGTGTGTGTTATGTGGTGTGACGAGGGGCGAGCGGAGGCTTGAAAAGAGGGTGCGGGAAGAGCGAAGAGTCTGTCTTCCTCCTCTAGAGCCTCTAATCTGGTGAGGGTCCTGGACCGGCCGGAGCGCTGGGAGAGAAGGTGGAGGCCGGGGGGCGTGTCTGGGATCTCTCTGAGAGATGAATGGGACCGGGATGAATGGAGGGAGGCAGCGGCGGCCGACTCTCTTCTGAGTAAGCGCCCTAGTTGGGGGCGGCTTGACCACTGCAGGGTGATTGCCATCACCCAAGAGGTGTGAGACGAGGCCGGGCTCCAGTCTTCTGGGTTTTCGGAACTGCTGTTGGTGTGAGCGAACGTGCAGAGGGGAACGTTAAGAGGGGGAACGCGGGGTTTGAGATTGAGGTGCGTTTTTTGTTATTTCTTTTTTGCCGCGGGCTGGCAACTTTGGGAATTGCTAGGGGATGGGGAAGGTGAGGATACATAAGGGGGCCAGGAGATGGTTGACAAAGGAATGAGTGATTTAAGAGATTGAGGCTTTAACTTAAAGGGAAGATCACTTCGTGTGGGGGAAGTTTCAGTAGGTAACGGGGTGGGGGAAAGTGGATTTAATTTAGAGATTCACTCGATTTGTGAAGGTCGGTAGTACTGGATCGTGTAAGGGATATTACTGTATGGTTGTATAAATGGCTTAGGTTCAAGGAGACAGAGGGGTTATTTGGGAATGGGTGGTGTGTTTTGTGACTAACAGGTTGGGGATGGGGAAGAGATGGTTATGATGGTGTTAAGATAAAAGTAATGAGGTGGCTTCACTGTACTGAAGATTTTGTCTGACTAGTTAGAGTGTGAAACATTTATGTAGTGGTGTGTGGGTGGAAATCTTGCACGTGAATCTCCGTGTCATGGGAGTTGATAGACCTTGCTAAAATGAAATTGAACCTTCAAAATAAACGCGAGTGTTACGGTCTTTTTTTCTTAAGAGTTACTGCTAACTGGGGCCTCCCTGGTGGCGCAGCGCTTGAGCGCTGCGCTGTGGAGCTGTGGGCCGCGGAGCTGTTGGCGATGGCGACCAGTTGGACACCCGGCCGGCCGGGGAGATTCCTACATGGCTCAGCAGACCTCTTCTGCCTCGCCGGCTGCTCCCCTAAGCAGTGTATTTCCTTCTGCCTGTTCTGCTCCCAACTCTGTCTCTGGTGAACCCTCTCGCCCCCCCACCTTCTGACCTGTACCCCAGTTTATATGCATGGATAAATAAATCTTAAAAAAAGTTACTGCTAACTGAAGCAATTTTAAAAATAATTTTCAAGTAATGAAAATCTTATGTATAGTAGTGGTTGCATCCAGTTTGGGGATGCATTGCTCCCCTTTTTCATGTATAATAAGTTGTAATACCAAGAGAACTTTTAAACTTTTGAAGAACAGGTATCTCTGTTCTTTGGATTGATGAGTTTAAAAATAGTTCAAAATCAACGTCCAAAGGAAAGATGCCTTGGCTTAAAGTTCAAAGTATTAGTTCAAATGCACTAATGCTGATTTTGAATGCTAAAATGATTATACATGATTTTTTGTCATTCTCAATTTACTTTGAAAATTGGCATTTGTTTTCTGCTGTGAATTTAAGTTACAGCAGATTATTGCACATTTGTTCTCTGAATATATTAATTCTGTTAAGGATGTCTTGAGATGGTCTCATTCTGTTCTGGCTCAAGATTAATAGTTTATGGATTTTTACACTTGTCATGATTACTTTTTACAAACTTTACTGACATGTATTCATTTATCTTAGAAATGTAAATTTGAGAACATTCCCATGTCCTTTTTCTTTTATTCTGCTTTGATGTTGGAAAGAGTATAATCCTTGTTTTGGCTACCTGGAGTTGAAGACAAGAGTTAATACTCTGTCCCTATTCCCTTAGATTAAGGTGAATACTTAGTATATTAGTGATATAGCAGAAGTATAAAGCTTGGAAATGTTGCACCAACTCTGGCACGCAAGGTAGTTTTGTATTAGATGTTGCTGGAGTGGAAGAACATTCAAGTATTGAGACTGAAAAGTGTAAGCATGGGATATTTGGGGAGAGGAATGAGATAGGACTGGAATCTTAGATTGAAGTTGGGATGAAGGACTACTCTGCAGAGTTAAGGACCCTTGACTCTTTTTAGAAGGAGAACAAAAGCAGATTTGTGGTGTTCACCTCTCTGCCTTTTCTTCTGATACCTCAGCAGGCCAACACAAGTGCTCTCCACCCCCACCCCTTTGACTTTGAATCCATTCTTTTCATACTCACCTTTGACTTTAGCTATTTCTGAAAGCATTTCCTCTCCCCGTTTATCTTTTTCCCAGCATCTTCCCCCAAGCTCTTTTAGGTGCCCGTCTTTAGTGGTCCCATCACACCTTGTTCACATTTTTATTTTTTTATTTTCCTCTTTGTGTCTGAGAGAGAAAATAATGCTTGGGAAAAAAGATTTACCTCCTGTTAAGTGGTAGACTCTAGAACTAACTTAAATCTATGGTTTTAAATCAATTATTATTCCATGGTGTTTTAGGAATTAAATTTCTGTAATGCAGACTTTAACTATTTCCCATAAAGGAGAGGATCTTTTTTTCTTTCTTTTTTTTCTTTTTTTTTTTGTAAGTGTTTTATTGCTTGGCCAATAAATGTTAAAGCTAATGGTTGCAAAGAGCCAGAGTGGTCAGAAGTAAAGAACATGAGAACTGTTATATCATGTCTAGCCAGATAATTTATTTAAATTTATTTAAAAAATAGTTAACAAAGAGCCTAAATTTTTGTGTATATGTTTATGATGAGAGGGAGCTGTGTGCAAGGAATAACATCTCTCAGTTTCCCGTCTTAATATAAGTAAACCAGCTCTGTTTGCCAGTACACTTGATTATGTCTCTTGGCTAAAGTCCAGCATTATTTTAGAGAGCTGGTTTCTTTCCCCATTATTGTATGAGATTATAAAATTTATGGCACTGTTAGAAGGTAGTTGATGACTACTATGTCTATAAAGGCAAAAGTTTCCAAAGCTTCAGAAGTAGAACTTGATGCCATTTTTAATTGCTTGGATAAAACTTGTCATGAGATGTTTGGAAAATGTTGAGATTAACTTACTGTAGAAGTGAACTTTTAATGCCCCTTCCTTCTAGGGATATATTATTTTTTTCATGAACTAAAAAAAATAGAAATTAAATACATTATGTTTGTGTTTTAGCCTAGTAACTTTGTTATTGTGATAAAATTCACATAACAGAATTCAGCATTTTAGAGTGTATATTTCAGTGGAATTAAGCACCTTCATGTTATGGTATGTCTAGTTCCAAATATTTTTTAGGACCCCCAGAAGGAAACCCTGTACACATTAAACAATCACTCCCCACACCCGCCCCCTCCTACCTACTTGGCAACCACTAATCTGCTGTCTCTATAGATTTGCTTGTTCTCCGTATTTCAAATAAATGAAATCTACAATATGTGACCTTTGTGTCTAGCTTCTTTATATATTTTTGAGACTCATGCTGTGACATGCACCAATACTTTATTACTTTTTTTATGGTGAAATAATTTTCTGTTGTGTAAATGTACTGCATTTTGTTTGTGTATTCATCAGTTAATGGACATAGGGGATATTTTCACCTTTTGGCTTTTGTGAAAATGTTGGTGTTAATATTCATGTACACAAGTTTTTGTTTGAATATATGTTTTCAGTTATTTTGGGTATGTACCTAGGAGTGCAATTGCTGGGTCATTTGGTAATTTGATGTTTAACTTGTTGAGGAACAACCAAACGCTTGTAGTGGCTTCTACACCATTGTACCTTTCTACTAGCAATGTATAAGGATCCAGTCTCTCCCAAACCTTGCTAATAGTTATTACTGGGTGTTTGTTTGTTTGTGGTATTTGATGTGTATTTGTTATGGCCATCCTAGTGGGTGTGAAGTGATATGTCATTGGTTTTGATATTCATCTCCCTAATGACTAATGATGTGGAATATTTTTTCATATGTTCATTAGTTATCTGCCTTTTTTCTTTTCAGAAATGTCTAAGTCCCTTGCCCATTTTTCTTTCTTTTTTTAAAGATTTATTTATTTATGCATACAAGCTGGAGTACAGGCCAGAGGCGTGGGGCGGCGAGAGGGTTTACCAGAGACAGAGCAGGGAGCAGAACAGGCAGATGGAAGGAAATACACTGCTGAGGGGAGCAGCGGGCGAGGCAGGAAAGGTCTGTCTAGCCACATGGGAATCTCCCCGTCGGGCGTAGAACTTGTATCCCTGCTGTCTACAGCTCCACAGCACAATGCTTAACCGCTGCGCCACCATGGAGGCCCCCCTTGGCCATTTTTAAATTAAATTTTTATTGTTGAGTTATAAAAGTTTTAAGAAATATATTCTAGGTACTAAACCCTGATCAGATATATGATTTGCAGATATTTTCTTCCATTCTTGGAGTTGTCTGTTTACTTTCTTGATAGTGTCATAATGCACAAAAGTTCTGAAATCTAATGAAATTAATGTTTTTTTTCTTTTGTTGCTTATGCTTTGATGTTATATTTAAGAAACCATCGCCAAATCCAAGATCATGAAGATTTACCTTTATGTTTTCTTCAAAGAATTTTATAGTTTTAGCTTTATCACTTAGGTCTTTGATCCATTTTGAGTTATTTTTTGTGTATGGCATGAGGTAAGGGTCCAACTTCATCCTTTTGCATGTTGATTAACTTGAAGCTTTTTAAACTATCAAAAACATAATACAAAATACTGTAAATATATTAGTTAAGTGAAGTGATTTTTTTGTGATATGCAATCACTTTTGGGGGGTTGTGGGGGAGAAATGTTTCTAAACACAGTCTTGAAGGTTATGACTTGTATTGGAAATGTGGGGATATTCTAAAGCTCTTTATTAGTGAGACTTTGTGATCAGAATACTTCAATATAGCAAGCTAGACAATTTATATGCTAAAGTTGTGGTTTTTTTTTTTATACATACAAGCTGGGGTACAGGCCAGAGGCGTGGGGCGGCGAGAGGGTTCACCAGAGTGGGGAGCAGAACAGGCAGATCAGAGGTACACTGCTGAGGGGAGCAGCGGGCGAGGCAGGAGAGGTCTGCAGCACCATGTGGGATTCTCCCCGGCTGGGCGTCGAACCCGCGTTGCCGCTGCCGACAGCTCCACAGTGCAGCGCCCAACCGCTGCGCCACCGGGGGAGGCCCGTGTTTTTTTAATACATAATATTTTTGTTTTCAAATTGCTTGTATAAGGTAAAATTTTTGCTTAAAGCTAGGGAAAAAAGCATTTTTCTAGAGCTTTTCATCTGTGACAGGTTCTCAGTGTCATTTTGTTCAATAATATTTGTTATAACACTGATAAGAAAAAAAAATTCCAGTTGATGGTGAACTAACAGATATAATTTGAGGAAGTGCTTTCATGATATGTCATTTCACTTAAGGTGCATTTCTAAGAACCTATGGATGACATTTAGTGACTTACTGTACAGTTAATCAGAAATCAGCATTATTTTTATCCTAAAAGCAATCATATCTATGTGTTATGTATTTTATTATTGTGAGCCAACTTCTTGACCAAAGTATTTATCAGTCAATACTTTGTGGAGACTTTTCATTTGTAATTTAGTCTATAATTGCCTGCATATTGTCCTGTTTATTTAGAAATAGTGTAGGATTATTTTGGTTACTTGTAAAACTTGAGGAGCCAAATTTAGTGGAGTACAATTGGTTGGTAAATCTCAGCCTCCACTTATTATAAGGACATTTCATTTGAATATTTTGAAAAATAAGGGATGTGTTTTAATACGAAGAGTGAGAAATTTACTTAATCAGTCCCAAGGCCCATGAGGTGATAGTTCAGCTCTGATTATATCCAGTACTATCCAGAGAATAATTTTTGTCCTGCTGGGCTACTGTGGCATTTCCATTCAGTTAGCCTTTCAAGGTTTCTTGCAAGAGAAAAAAACTCTTGAAGATATATGCGATTCATTTGCTAAGGAACCTTTCAAATGCACTGGTAACTTAATCTGAAGCTGATAGTGCAAGTGAATTGTAGAGTATGACTTACCCAATATATTTATAGTTTCTACCATTCAACAAGTAATTATTGTGTTCCGCCAGTATGCTAGGGAACATAAATGAAAAGAAAGCAAAAAGCAGGCAATGCCTGAGCCCCCTTTGTGAACCTACATTACAGTGGAGGATAGCACAATCAACAAATAAATAATTTCAGGAAATAAAATGCTAAGAAGAAAATTTTTTTAAAGGATGATGTGATGGTGTGGAGAAACCTCGAGCTTGATGTTTAGTTTGAATGACTTCTTTGAGGAGGTAATTTTGAACAGGTATCTGAATGTTGAGATCAACTATGCTTACTGATAAGTATCCCTTCTGTTGTTTTTTGTTAAATTGTTAATTTATCCCATCTAAAATAACAATTTAGCCTTAGAGTTATATTTTTTGTTTCTAAGGAAAGAAAAACAGGTATGTTCCTTATGAGAATAGACAATGTTCCTAAGTGGAAGTGTCACTGATTAGAAATTACCTGGGGTTCTGGTCTTGCCTCAGTATATTCTTGTATAAATCTGTAAGTGTATGTTTCCTTGTTATTAAACAAAACATAAGCCCTTCCTATTTCCCAAAGTTTCTTTGCTAAATAAATGAGAAAATATACTTTTTAAATTGTACAACTGCATATGAAATACAATGTATCCTATTAATATATTTTTGGAATTCAAGTTTCTTGGTTGAGAAACCTTTTCTCACCAATTTAAAGCTGTTATGTCTCTACCCATTTGGTAAATTTTTGCACCAAATGTCTAAACTCATCGATTAATCAGGAGGACTTGAGTTCTTAGAAAATGATAGAAAAGTGGTAGAAAGTGTGTTGGATTTGGAGCTAGAAAACTGGGGTTTTAGAATTCTCTCCTTCACTTACTAGCTCTTTGACTTGGGCAAGACAGTAAACTTCTGAGCTTTACTAGTTTTCAGAATTCAGGTTGCTGCCAATTCTCAGGGTTATTTTAGGAGTAATTGAGTTAAATAGATGTCCTTTTGAAAATTTTAAAGCAAAGATTGACAAACTTTCTGTAACGGACCAGATAGTAAATATTTTAGGCTATGAAGATCATGGCGTCTCTGTTGCAACTACTCAGCCCTGTTGAGTACTAGACAATATATAGATAAATGAATGTGGCTATTTCCCAGTCAGACTGCTTCTGAACACTGAGATATGAATTTTGAATAGTTTTTTATGTGTAGTGAAATACTATTCTTTTGACTTTTTTCAGTCATTTAAAAGATGTAAAAACATTTCTTAGCTTTCCTGCTGCTCAAAAAAAGGCAGTGAGGTGGGTTTGGCTTGGGGCCTTTATGTAGCTCAGCCACTGCTGTTATATAGACAGATAAGGTATTAATTGGGAATTTAATTAGGGATATTAAAAATAGAAAATTTTAATTTTGATGATTAAATAAGATAGAGACGATTTCATCCCCATTCTCATTTGGACCCAGAAATTTTTTCACATAAAATATGTATCTTTAATTGAGGAAATGACCTTGCCAAAGCAAAATTGGAAGATGGGAGTGAGGAAGAAGCTAGATTTAGTGTTATACACTCCCAAGGGCTATGATATGATTGATATTGTATGTATCTGTGCAATTCAGATTTATGTATAGAATGTGCATATTGCTACAAGTCATATGTGGCCCCATATTATGAGTAGTTGAGATTAGATTTGGGAGTCAGATGCCTGGATTGAATTCTGACTCTGATTTTTACTAGCTGTGTGATCTTAGGCAAGTTGACTTGTATTTTTGAGTCGTTTCCTCAGGAAAAAAATAAATATAATGAATTAAAAAACAAAATTAAAAGGTAACTATTAACCAGACATGCTCTGCAGGGGAGAGGGGGGAAAGGGATCAAAACAGGGGAGGGAAGAACACAAGGGACTATGGTGATGGTGCATGGGTGAGTAGTGGTGGGAATTTTATGGAAACTACACCCAAGAGGAGAAAGCATGCATTGTACAAAAGGGAAGAATGATGTAAAATATATATAAAATAAAGAAGAATTTCTTATAAAAAAAGAAAAATGGAAGTAAAAATATTTATTTACCTCAAGATTCTTGTGATGATTATAAAGAAAATGCACAAAAGGGCTTATAGTGCTTGGCACAAAACACTCAATAAGTGTTAACACATAATACTCATTTGAATATGGTGCCTACCTTAATTTTTTGCCCTTAAGTTATTTTAAGAAATTACAATATCTTTAACTGTTTTTTAAACAGGTTGTTGATGGACAATTTTACTTTAAAGGATTAAAATAATAGGGGGGTTGATTAGCACCTTAAGGTCACCCTTTACCCAATTTCCTGCTCTCCCAGTGAGTAACCATTATTAAGAGTTAACTATGAACTTACACAGTTTGCTTTCTTTGTGTTTACATGCACATGTACATATATATATACATATATACAAACTAAAAATGTAATATTTATTTTATGACTTTCTGCTTTCCCAAAGAATATGACTTAGGGTTCTTTTCATGTTAGTATGTATATATCATCTTGATTCTATATAATATTTCATGTTATATGATTCTCCACTTTGACCACTAGGATCAGTTTAGAGCATATCCTTCCAGTCTTTTTTATACCTTTACACATGTGAGTACCTTTAGAGATATATAGTTTTGTGGGTTTTTTTTAAAACATTAATGATAATGTGTAATGTACGTGTTTTTCACACTTAATAGTACATATGTATAGATCTAATTCTTATTTTTAAAAATCTCATTTAGTTCTCATTTAGTTTCCTGCAACCATCCCTTTTATTCTCTTGTCTTTCTCCTTTCCCCACTCCCTTCTAATCTCAGAGCCCTAATGGTGTTAGTTTCTGTAAGCATTTTACTTACCAAATTGTCTGCTATGTAAATGTCCGGTATTTCTTTTTGTCATCTTGACTTGCTTTATTACACATAATCCCCTTAAACACCTTCCATTTTTTTTCCTCATGGCTAAATATTCCATAGTGCAAATATACCACATCATTTTACTCCAATCATAATATTGATGGACATTTAGATGGCTTTTGTGTCCTAACTATTGTGGATAGTGCTGCCATAAACATTGGAGTACATAATTTTTTTTGTGTGTGTTGATGGTTTCATGCCCATGAGTGTGATTGCTGGATCTTATGGCATTTCCACTTACAGTTTTTTGAGTGAGATTGCTGGGTGACAACTACACACTTGGATTTTGTCATATGGAAAGGCTCTTGCAGTTTATTTGCCAAAAGTGGATGGAGTGTCAAATTTCTCATACTTCTCAACACGTGATACTCACATATTTTTTCCTTCATCTAACGAACAAACAAGGATATTGAATTGTTTAAGGTAAACTCAGATCTTTTTCTATATTGGCGGCACATTCCCACCAGCAGTGTAATAGAGTTCCTCTTTCTCTGTATCCTCTCCAGCAATTGTTGGTGGTTTTATGTATGTGTGCCTTTCTCACTGGTGTGAGATGGTGTCTCATGATTTTAATTCATGTTCTTCTCATTGGAAGTGATGAACATTTTTCCTTATCTCTGTTAATCTTCTGGATATTGTCTTTGGCAAATTGCTCAGACCTGCTGCCCATTTGTTAATTGGGTTATTTATTTTTCTATTATTGAATTGTGTAAATTTTGTATTTATCTTGGATATTAACCCCTTTTCAGTTATATTGATATGTTGTGTGACTATTTCCTACCATTCAGTAGGATGTCTTTTTAATTTTCTTATATATTCTTTCACTGTGTACAAAGCTTTCTAATTTGAGGTAATCCAAATTGTTTATTTTTGCTCTTATTTCCCTTGCCATAGGGTTCAAATCTCCAAAAATATTTCTAATTTTTTAAATAGATGCAATTAGTACATAGTATGGATAAACCACTATTTCACCATTTTCTTATAGGAAAATGTTTTCAGTTTTTTTGGCTATTTCAGACTGCTGCGTAAAAAATCCTTGTACATACATATTTGTACACATACAGAAGTATTTCTCAGGTAGGTATTAAGAAGTGAGATTGCTGGGTGACAACTACACACTTGGATTTTGTCATATGAAAAGGCTCTTGCAGTTTATTTGCCAAAAGTGGATGGAGTGCCAAATTTGTCATACATCTCAACACATGATACTCACATATTTTTTTCCTTCATCTAATGAGCAAAGATATTGAATTGTTTGATTTGCATGTCCTTGAATACTAGAGAATTTGTGCCATCTTCCTACCATATGTTTGTATTTCTTCTTACTGATTTACTTAGTTCTTTATGTATTCTGGATATACATATTGCTTTGCTATACATGTTGCAGATATTTGCTCCCAGTCTGTTGCCTATCTTTTAGCCTTGATCATGGTCAAATGACCAAGTGTATTAGATTTTTTGTTAATGATCTTTGCATTTTTGTCTTTTTAAGAAAGCCTTTCATCAGGTTAGAAATATATGCTGCCTTTTCCCTTTTAATAGTTACGTAGGTTTTTTTTTTTTTTTTTAACATTTAGTGCTTTTATCTGCCTAGAATTTATTTTTGTGACTGGCTTTAACTAGGGTTTTTAATCTCCCCCTCTCAGATGGATAGCCCATTATTCTGACATTATTTATTATGCTATCTATGCCTCATAAATTTAAAATGCCATCTTTACTGTGGACTACATTCCCATATATACATGTATCTTTCTGTACTGATTCTTCTACCTCCATTAGTCCGTTTGTCTATTTCTGTGCTGAAATGATACATTTTTTTTGAAATCACATTTTTAACTTACTGTAACTATCTTATATTTTATCTAGTAAGGCAAATTCTCATTGTTCTTTTTCATGATTTTCTTGGCTTCCCTTGTGCTCTTTTAGAATCAGCTCATCAATACTGGACAAAGACATCTCTTTGGGATTTTGATTTTGCATTGACTTTGGAATAATCTGGGAAGTGGGAGTTTGTAAAGATGCTACTATTAGGTCTTTCTGCCAGGGAAAGGTGTGTACTTCAGTAAAATTTTATACTTTTCTTTATATCGGTATTGCATATTTTTTCTTGAGTTTATTCCCAAGTGAACATTTTATAACTTTGTAGCTCTTAAAAATAGAATAGTTGCTTTTTTAAAAGTAATTTGAAAAATTGTGGTGACCCTGGTGACCCGCCCTCATTTCAGGGTACCCAAATCTTCTTGCCTTGTGTTGCCTGCCCCCAGAGCCCTCACCTTAGGATACTTGTCTTTTTAATTACATTTTCTAATTATTGCTGATTTATAGTAAAGCTATTGATTTCTGTTTATTGATTGTGTCTTTGGCATTTCTGCTGCACTCTCAGTTTCTATCATAGTTTTTGAGTTGATTTACTTGGATTTTCTAGATATATAATCATATGTCATATGTCTTGTTTTATTTCTTTAAGTGGTAGTAGTGATAATAGGAATTCCTGGCTTATTCCTGACTTGGTTTATGTGAAAGATACTTAACTTTACTCATAAGATAAACGCTAATTGAAACCACACTAAAATTCCTTTTTAAAACCTATCAGTATGTTAAGAATCAAAATATTTCATAATACCTTTTTTGTTGTCAAAGCTGTGGGATAACAGACTCTCACATCTTGAAGGTAGGAGTTAAAATTGGTGCAATGTCTGTGGAAGGCAGTTTGGCAGCATTATGTAAAGATACATATATGTACTCTCCTGGATATGTTAGTACATTTCAATAAAAGTTAAAGGCAAATTGTCTTTGATCCAACAATCCTGTTGCAGAAAATTTATGTATATATGTATATGTGTGTGTTTTCACACATGCACACATCTATGTAAATGAAAATTGCGCTATTATCTGTCATCGTTGAATACTATATAGGTATCAAAAAATAAGAATGACAAACTTCTGTGTACTAACAGGGGAAAAAGTATCTTAAGTTACTGTGACTATAAATAAGCTTGTTATATACTACGTTTTGTAGAAAGGAAGAGAGAAAACTTAGAGTTGTTTGTTTATATGCTTAAAGAAACTATGAAGCCTACACGAGTATCTAATGGTGGTTAGGCAAGTTAGGCAAGTGGTGTGGAATGAACAGATGGGAGATGGTGTGAGTGAGCCTGTCCATTATAAATCTATTTCTTTGATTTTTGAATATTATGATTGTATTGTATTTTTAGAATTAAATTAACAAATATGATGTAAACCAACTTTACCACAATAAAAAATTAAAAATGGTTTCTTGAATTATTTCAGCTCCTCCATGTATATTTTTCCTTTTTCTTGGTCTTTCTCTTCTGTGTTGCAGATTTTCTTCAAATAATTGTCTCCTGATTCTATTTGTATTTAAGAATGGGCTAATAGAAGGACTGACTGGGAGTTTTGTGTACATAAGCAGGCTTGATAACTGGTAGGCTTTATTTGGGGGTGATTAATTGGCAGCTGGATATTTCATGTGCTAGATCCAGATGACAGAAAGCTGAATGATTTACTCTGGGATGCTCTAATTCTTCCTGTTTTTATTTTATTTTATATTCTGCATACAGAGATTTCTTTCTTTTAGGGGGAAAATTCATCAACTGTGTTACAATTCAGAACTTAAATTAAATCCTGTTTTCAGTCTTTTTCTCATTCAGGCCCTCTTTGTGATCAGTTTTCTTTGTGTGTGGAGCTCCTCTGGGGTTTTGCCCTGGAGGTCTGTTCCCTCCTGGGTTGGAACCCTTTCTAATATGCATTTTAGGTTTTAGCATCCTTTGATTTGTGTTATAAGCCATTTCTTTTCTGTCTGCTCTCTGTCAGAACTAATTGAAATATTAAATTTTCCATTCATGTCCTTGACTTGCGATTTACACTATTGTACTCTTTGTATCACTTTCGCAGGATCCTGGAAAGTACAGAGATATAAATGTTTAATTTACCTTCTTGAACCAGAAGTCAACAGCAGAGATTGTATCTTAAGCTGTAGACTCCTTGAGGACATGATTAACTTTTGTTCTTTTTTCCTCAGACCCTGACATGGTGCTAGGTACATTAGGGACTTGGTAAATGTTTTTTTTTTTTTAAGATTTATTTTTTTACTTATTTATGCATATAAGAACTGGGGTGTAAGCCAGAAATGCAGGGGGGTGAGAGGATTCACCAGAGACAGAGTGGGGAGCAGATCAGACAGATCTACTAAAATACACTGCTGAAGGGAACAGCAGGCCAGACAGGAGAGATCTGCTGTGCCATGTGTGTTAGCTCCCTGGCTGGGGATCAAATCAGGCCACAGCTGCAGCGGCTGACAATAGCTTCATAGCACTGAGACTTTAACCCCTGCGCCATCAGGGAGGACTTTGGTAAATGTTTATTGGCATGAATATGCATGTATGAGAGGGTTGTTAATGGAAATTTTACTGTGTTCTTTCAGTTACTGCTTCCAAAAGTTGAAGAATTTCTTGAGCCCATTGAATGACAAAATACTGATTTTATGCTGGATTACACATGGATGGAGTCATGATAAACTACAAGAGAAAAATTTCTTTGAACTTTTAACTGAAATGCTCCAACCTTATGTATCAAACATGTTGAAGGAATAGATGTAGTGTACAAATTTGTGATATTTTCCCTATAATTTCGATTTCTGTAGAAGTGCTTTTGTCCTTGGCTTTTTACATATTCCTAGGACTTAGATTAGTGCGTTACCATCACATGAAGGAAAAAATGGTCACACAGGTTATGATACATAGCTATGAACTCAGTAAGAGACTCCAGGTTTGAGACCTGATTTTTGTGGACTATTTGAACTCTGTTTCTGCACTGCTGAATGTAGAAGACATACTGTCCTGGTCACCATAGCATACTTCCCTATAGTACTGCCAACATGGTTTATTACTAGAAAACTAAAAGAATGCCTTATATACTTGTCAGCCTTACTAAATAGAGTCTCCTGAAAATAATTTAATATATTCTTGAGTATTGTTGAATAGTGCTTTAATGTAGTGCTGCCCCTAGGGTGTATTAAGAGGTAGAAAATAAAAGCTTCCATTTATTATTACATTGTGCCAGGCACCATGCTAAGCAGTTTATATGTACATTTTCATATCAGTCCTATGAGATTTCACAAATGAAATCAAGAATGAATGAGGTTAACTCATTTGCCCCAAATCTCCTTTAAGGAATGGAGGCGGAATCAAGATTTGATTTTGTTACTACCACTCCAAAGCCTATGTTCTGAAATTCTGTTTTATGGTTAAGAAGCTCTTGGGTCCACTATTCATTATGCTTAGTAAAGTTCTTTGTCTAGTTCTTTAAAAATTTTTTTTTTATTCATTGTTTGACCTTAGGCCACAAGCTATTACATTTATTGTCAGGTCTTTTTCCTTCAGAACAGTGATTCTTAACCCAGGAGGCCAAGCTGAAGATAAGGGGAGTAGACAAAATGGGCAATAGAAGTTAGAGGCACATTTGATATTATGATGGCTTTGAATTTAGTGAAAATGTTTTAAGATTCTTAAAGAAGGACATCATATTTTATTGAGATATAAGTTGCATACCATAAAATTTACCAATATAAATATCAATATTTTTTAGTAAATTTATGAACATATACAACATTGATTGCAATTTAACTTTAGAACATTTCCATCACCCCCGTCCCCCAAAATGCTTTGTGCCTATTCACAGTAAATCCTGTTCCTGTGCCCCAGCCCCAGGCAACAATTAATCTATTTTCTGTTTCTTTAGATTTGCATTTTCTGAACATTTTCATATAAATTAACTATACAATATATAGTCTATCCTCTGGCTTCTTAGCATAATGTTTTCACTTAGCATAATATTTTCAAGGTTGATCATTGTATCATGTATCAATGCTACATGCATTTTTATTGCCAAATAATATTCCATTCTATGTTTATAAAACATTTTGTTTATGCATCAGTTGATAGGTATTGAGAGTCTTTCTACCTTTTGGCTATTGAGAATAGTGCTACTATGAACAGGTGTGGACATGTTTTCATTTATTTTGGGTAAATGATATATATATCGTTTAGTAAACCCAGGGTTTGGAAAGATGGGGCTTAGAACTAAGTTCCTAACCAATATTCATGCAATATGAAGACTTGTTGAACTACTTATTGCCAAGTAGTTTGCTGGGTACCGAGGACTGCAGTGGTAAACAAGATAAGACATAGTCCCTGGAGTCTGCTGGTTGCTAAGATTGGACAGAAAAAAGAACAGACTAATTATTATGAAAAAAGGGATTAAGCAATCAGATGACTTTTTTTCTCCTTAATGATTTCCTTTGTGGAGTTATTTTAAAATATATTTTCCCCCCTCTTCAGGTTACTATGGAAACATATGACCACATAAAGGGAAGTCCATTCTGATAATTCTGATACCTGAGATGTAACTGGACTAAAGAGTGAAATAGGGAAAATTTTAGTGCCAACCTTCATTACGATGGCTACTGATTCAGGGGAACCAACCAGCACAGAAGATTCTGAGAAACCTGATGGAGTTTCATCAGAAAATCGAGTTCCTCAGGTTGCTGCAACTTTAATAGTGGAAGCTAGACTAAAGGAGAAGACCAGTACTATCACTTCTTCTGGGGAAACTATCGAAAGGAAAAGATTCTTCCGAAAGAGTGTTGAGATGACAGAAGATGACAAAGTTACTGAATCTTCCCTCAAAAGTGAGAGAATAAAGATGGCAACAAATGTTCCAAGAGTTGAAAAGCTTTCTACAAATGTGCTAAGAGGTGGACAAGAAGTTAAATATGAACAGTGTTCAAAGCCAACCTCAGAATCCTCAAAAGATTGTTTCAAGGAGAAAAATGAAAAGGAAATGGAAGAAGAAGCAGAAATGAAAGCTGTGGCTACTTCTCCTAGTGGCAGGTTCCTGAAATTTGACATAGAGTTGGGAAGAGGAGCATTTAAAACAGTGTATAAAGGACTGGACACTGAAACATGGGTTGAGGTTGCTTGGTGTGAGCTGCAGGTGGGTATATAATCTTCTTGGTTTTAATAAATGTCAGTTTTAACTGGACTGACCTGAGTGATCCAGGATTAAAGTGAATCTTGGATTAAAATAAAATGAAGGACTTGTTCCCACCTCCCTGAATCTTTTGCTCCTTTCCTAGATACTCTTAGGAGCCCCCACCATCCTTTATTTCTCCTGTTGTTTTCCCTCTGTTTTATGGGGGTAAATGCCTGCCATGGCTTTCTTTGGGAAATGCTCTTAATTTATTGATCTCAGGAAGCTTCCCAAACTTTTAATTTCTCATTTTGAAAACTTTTGTAAATGTATGCCTTATGAATTATTATACTTAAGAGTATATTAGATATCCATTTAGTGTGATGTCTTCTTTTTTTTTCCAATATTTTTTGGGGGATTCATGGTCAGGTTTTTTAGAAAAGGAAATCTTTTTCTGATTCTTTGAGGACTTCTATTAATATAAACTCACCATGCCTTTGTATTTACCTTGAAGAGGATCTCAGGAAGAAATAATCACCAGAATCTACTGAGGTTAGTCAATCAAATGTATTTAGAAAAAAGTGGAAACAATTATTTAATCACTAGATACTAGTTCCATATTAAATGCTTACATATGTGGTACTTTAGCATGAAGCACTAAATGAGGACAGAACATCATACAAGGGGTTAGAAGATGAATAGTTTCAGACTGATGTAGGAAAACTTTTGTGACCACAATCAGTTCATGGGAAGTGGTCATTGTTCACCTGAGATGCTCAAAATGAAGAAAGCTGATCAGTAATTACAGGCTTTTGTTGTATGTAAGAGTGTATGAATACTGTGATTTTACCCATTCTGAATTTACTGTAGATTGCCATTTAGATAGGTTGGAATTTAGTCCTGATCCCTGTTTTTCTAGGAAGCTTTATGTTAAATGCCATGGTTTCCAAACTTCACTGTCTGTAAGAGTCAATGTTTAGTTCATATGCACATTCCAAAGCCTACTGTCAGAGATTCTGATTCAGTAAGCCTGGAGTAGAATGCAGGACTGCAATATTAACCAGTTTTTGAAGTGCTATGAATGTAGGATGTCCCTTGACAGTTCTTTGGAATGCAAGTCACCTATCAAGCTATTCTAATAGTTCTTGAAAGGTGTGTGCCTGTGTGAGGTTTTCTCCTCACCCTCTTTTTTACCCTCTAAGGTAAAAAGTAAAAAATTTTATAAGGTTTATGCTATAGTACAAATAACAGATGATGAGAGCAGATAAACTTCAAAATTATCCCAAATTCTACTACTCTGCAGATACTTTAAACACTTTAGTATATATCTTTTTAGACTCTCCCTTTTACAATAATATATACATTACTATATATTATATACACATATATTAATATATGACTATTCGTATGTTCTTTTTCCCCATGAAATGGAATTGTACTCTGTTTTACAAAACCTTTAACTTATCATGAACTTCTTTTCATTATCAGTAATTGTGCATATCCTTATTTTTAATAGAAACCTAGTACTTCATCATAAGGTTGTCTTGTAAGTTCTTTAATCAGTTCTTTTTTTGTTGGATATCTAGGTTTTTCTCCATTATTTCACTATTATAACTGTGGTTGTGATCACCATCCTTGTATATATATTGAAAATCATGTAAATTTTAACTTTATCTCTGCATTGTGACATCTGTAACATTCATCTTTTAGTGATACACTATAAAAATGGGGAAAATAATTTCCATTCACTTGGTAGTAGGGTAAATAGTAATGATTTGTCAAATATTTTGCTAATTGTGTGCTCTAGCGATGCTCAAGTATATTTAGGTAAAAAAATGAAGAAAACATTCTAGTGTCAGAACTGTTGAGGGAATTTCTTCCATCATTAACCTGTGCAAATGTTGAAAAATCCCATAAGGTTTTACTACTCAAATCAGCAGTATGGTTATCACCTGGGAGCATGCTGGAACTATAGGTTCTTGGATCTCATCCCAAGACCCACTGTATCAGAATCTGTGTCTTAGTAACACCTGCAGGTGATTTGTATACACAGTAGAATTTGAAAAGCACTGAAATAAGGGACCAGTTCCAAGAGGTAGCTGAATCAGAGGAGGAATTCCCTTAATACACCAAGATGAACTTTATATTATATATACTTATTCCTGGTATCCACCCCAAACTTTTCAAATCAGAATCTCTAGAAGATGGGGGTCAAGGAACTTATTTTTTAGAAGTTCCCAGGTTATTGGGTACATTGCCAAATACGGGAATCGCTCATGTGGAGCAAATGTTATAGTTAAATGTTATGTTATAAAGCACATTTTAATTTACACCTAAAGAGGCAATTGCAATTTTCTGTTCTGAAAGAAATGTCAGAATTAGTAGATCTAATTGATACAATTTGTGTATGTCACTTTATTTTCTGTGTATTTGGAATTAAGAAAATCTTAGCATTCCAGAAGGATAAAGGCATCATCTTTTAATTATTTCCTTCTGAATACTGTGCAATTTATAATGTGAAATTTCTCGTATTTCTCCCATGGTCATTTTTATTAAACAACTTTATAAAAAAATACCCAACTGGGCAGTTTAAATGTTTAAATTATTCTAGATTCTTTCCCAATCTTTGTTTATATATGTGTGTGTGTGTGTGTGTGTGTGCGCGCGTATGTGTATGTGTTATATAAAATTGGTTTGTCCATGCTTCTGTTTTATAACTTTCTATTAACATCATTAAAATATGTAAACTATATTTTATTGCATTCACAACACCTCTTAATCTTCTTTCCTGAAATTAAGCATTTTTTAAAAATTTTACTTTTACATGTTTGATTTCAAATTCACAGCTCAACAAAAGGCTTTTATACTTTTTTCTCTTGATGACATTTCCCCTCATTGTGGATATTTGAGCCTTGTGTAACATTCTTAAAAGCCCCTCATCTATTTGTCTAGATTCATTGACCATATGGCAGTGCAAATAACCGGAAGAGATAGACTTTACTGCTGATTATTTTGGGGCTGTAAAAACAAACAGTTAAATACTTTAGTGATGTGGAACAGATTTAAGATTTGGCCATAAACATCTGCATTTCAACAGTCGGTCATATTTTATGGTTTCTAAAACTTGTTTTTTTTTAATGCACTAGTGTTAAGACTTTGTAAAAGACTTGGTTACTTGGTAAATTGGTAAGTTACTATGAGTGAGGTCCAGTAGTCATAAGTGCTGTTTAGAAGACTGTTAATTTTAGTTCATGTTGTTGACAGACCTGGTCAAATATTACCAAAAGGTCTGTTTAGTAACTCATAGAAGGACTTAGTCATGAGTTTGTAATACTTTCTTCCTCTACTAACAACTTGAGAATCAACAACACTCTGCTCTTACACATGGAAACACAATCAGATTTTGTTTTTCTATAACTTGGAAAATACTTCCATTAGTACATTTCTCATTTGTTTTCTTGATAGAATTGAGTTTTCATATAATGGGGCTATTTTCCAAATGAAGGGGCATCATGGATATCTGAAAAAGTTTGTTATTTGATTATCTTTAAAATGTATTTGAATATGTTTATAATAAGCATCACTGTGGGTTAGATAAGTGGTTGTGTGTTTCTTCGGGTAATTAAACCAGGCCTTCTTTAAACAGCATCTAACAACTAGACATCTAACAAAACCCTGAACTGAACTAAAAATGTCACTGAAAAGGAAGATTGTTTTAAAAAGACACTATTGACTGTAGCAAGTTGACATGTTGAGTGAGCATTCTAATATGCTTTCAGTATAGTAGTGAATATATTCAAAGAAGTGCAGTGGAATAAACAGTTTAAAAATCCATGCTTTCACTCCTAAAATATCTATCAAAATTGGGGAGAAATTTGTTTCCATTTTACTTTCATTTATCATCTAAAAACACTTGGCAAAGTGTATTTCTAGGCATCAACTTTACATTTAATTGTGAAATTAAAATTAAATAATGTGAAAACAACTGAATTTCCAATAAAGAAAAAAGTAGTTAAATATATGCTGAAATTTGTTTCTGAATAAACATTGTTGTCCAAAGTAGTTACTCTGGGTACTTTTGCTCTCAAATTTTTTGTGAGAACCTGCTTGGAAATGCTTCCAGATTACTTGATCCACATAGTAAAATGCTTCATTACGTATAGGTATACCCCAAATAGTGTTACTCAGTTTGATATCCCACTGTCTTCCTTAGACCCAGCCCTCCAAACACTCTCATGAGCAAAGAATAATTTCATTGAAGGAAGGGAAGGATAAACCTTGCTTAATTTTATATGTTCTACTCCCTGTTTAAAAAGAAGTCACATAACTTTATTAAGTATAAATCAGAGTCAAATACTTTCATAAAACAACAAGGAGTGAGACTGGTGGGAGACAATCTTGGTCTGGGAAATAGTTTATTTTCCCAGTTATTTCAATGAGTTAGTTTTGAACTATCTGCTTGATAGATAAGAAAACAAGTTGTAGTGGGCTGAATAATTGTCCCCCCAAAGATGTCCATGTCCCAATCCTCGAAACCTGTGAATGTGTTACCTTACATTGCAAAAAAATATGTTCAAGATTGAATTAAAGATCTTGTGATATGTAGATGATCCTGGATTATCTGGGTTGGCCCAGTATAATCACAAGGGTCCTTATAAAAGAAAGGAAGGATGGCTATAGTCAGAGGGAGATCTACTGATGGAAAAAGAGGTTGGAGTGCAATTGCTGGAAGAGGGCAATGAGCCAAGGAGTGTGGGCAGCCTCTCAAAGCTGAAAAGGCAACGAAATAGATTCTTTCATAGAGTGCCCAGGAGGAACACAGTCTTGCCAATACCTTGATTTTATTGTAGTGAGACTCATTTTGGTTTCCGATTGCTACAACTGGAAGATAATAAGTTTGTGTTCTTTTAAATCACTAAATTTGTGGTAATTTGTAACAACAGCGATAGGAAAGTAGTACAGTACATACAGCTGCCATTTGTTTATTCATTCAACGAATAAATTCTCAGTTTCTATAATGTGCCAAAACAGTGCTGTCAGGGACATAATGGAGAGGAAGAGAAGATGTAGGCTTTTGTTTTCATAAAGTTTATAGTAGAGGGAGTTTGTAGTCATTAAGAAGAAGGTTTGGAAATTAGAATTAGTGAAAAGATGAAAGAGCTGTTAAATATAGGTTTATTTGAAATAAATGGCAGGGTCAGGAATGGTAGGCAACAGAGATACCATTCCTTTATTACTTAGTTTTTTTTTAAATTTGAGATAATTTGCTAACAGAAGAGTTGTAAAGATAGTGTAGAAAGTTCCCTTATGTCCTTCACTTAACATACATTTCTCCTTATTTTAATATCAGAGAACATTTATCAAAACTAAGAAATTAACATTAGTATAAATCTATTAGCTAAAGTACAAAACTTACTTGGATTTCACCAGTTTTTCTCTGAAGTCCCTTTCAGTGCTTTGATCCAATCCAGGATTCTACATTGCATTTAGTTGTTATGTGGCTTAGTCTCCTCCAATCTGTGGCAATTCTTTGGTCTTTTCTTGTTTTTTTTTTCTTTTTTTATTCATTGTTAAAATTTAATTTCTGTTTTTTAATTGAGGTAACATTGGGGTAACTTCATCAGGTATTATCATTGTAGTGTCCCCAAAATTCAAGACCATTAGTTTGAAGAGAAACTTGCACTCCCATGTTTATTGCAATGCTATTTACTATAGCTAAATTATGGAAACAACTGAAGTGCCCCAGAACAGATGAGTGGATCAAGAAGATGTGGGGTGTGTGTAAACACACACACACACACACACACATACATACACACACTGGAGTATTACTCAGTGATCAAGACAGATAAATTCATGCCATTTGTGGAAACACGGATGGAGCTTGAAGAGATGATGCTAAGAGAAGTAAGTCAGAAGTGGAAAGATAAATGCCAAATGGAATGGTATTACTAGTATGTGAAGTATAAATTAAGTAAACTAATAGATAAATACAAGCTTAAAAACTAACCCTTGATAGCTGAATACAGAACTGAAAAATTAAGTGGGGAGGGGAGTAAGAACAAAGAGGGAAAGAAGCACAATGACCTATGGTGGTGGAATATGGGTGAGTTAGTGGTGGGTGTAACTGGTAGTAATACCCTTCCTTGTTTTTCTTTTTTTTTTTTTGGTATTTTTTAAATTTAATTTATATTCTTTACATTATTGTGTATCCCCCATAGGTTTCCCACCACCAATTCACCCGTGAACCAACACCATAGTCCCTTTTGTGTTTTTCTCCTGTATTTTGGTCTCTCTTCCACCCCTGTAGAATGTCTCTTATTTGTGGTTGCCTGCTAGTTTTTGCTTTTGTTAATGTTTTGTGTGCTGATTTCTCCTGGTTTCTCGTTTGGCTCTCTTATATTTCTCCCATAAGTGATACCATTCGATATTTTTCTTTTTCCTTTTTGCTTATTTTGCTGAGCATGATCCCTTCTAGCTCCATCCATGTTGCTGAGAATTGCATTAGTTCATCATTTTGATTGCTGAATAGTACTTCATTGCATACATGTACCAAATATTCTTGATCCAGCCATCAATTTTTTTGGCATTTGGGTTGTTTCCATGATTTGGCTATTGTAAATAGTGCTGCAATAAACACAGGTGTGCATGTGACCTTTTGGATTACTGTTTTTGTGTCCTTTGGGTATATTACTAGGAGTGGGATTGCTGGGTCGTATGGAAACTCCATTTTTAGTTTGAGAAACCTCCATACAGCTTTCCATAGAGGTTGGACCAGTTTGCATTCCCACCAACAGTGCAGGAACGTTCCTTTTTCTCCACATCCTCACCAACATTTGTTGTTCTCTGTTTTTTTTTTAATGTGTGCCATTCTTATTGGTGTAAGGTGGTATCTCATTGTGGTTTTTATTTGTATTTCCCTGATTATGAGGGATGTTGAACATTTTTTCATATGCCTGTTGTCCATTTGCATTTCTTCTTTGGAGAAGTATCTTTTAAGTTCTTCTGCCCATTTTTTGACTAGAGTGTTTGCTTTGTTTTTGTTGAGTCATGTGAGTTCTTTGTAGATTTTTGTGATCAGACCCTTGTCTGTTGTATGGAGTGCAAATATTTTCTCCCAGTCAGTGGGCTGTCTCTTTGTTTTGGTAAATGTGTCTTTTGCTGTACAGAAGCTTTTTAGTTTGATATAATCCCAGCTGTTTCTCTTTTCTTTCACTCTCTTTGATTTGGGGGATGTGTCTTTAAAAATATTACTAAGATATACGTCATGTAGTGTTTTGCCCTTGTTTTCGTCTACATATTTTACGGTTTCGGGTCTTATGTCCAGGTTTCTTATCCATTTTGAATCGGTTTTCGTGCATGGCATGAGGTAGTAGTCTAGTTTCATTTTTCTGAATGTAGTCGTGCAGTTTTCCCAGCACCATTTGTTGAACAAACTGTCCTTGTTCCATTGCATATTTTTGTACCTTTATCAAAGATTAGTTGTTCATATATATGTAGGTTGATTTATGGGTTTTCTGTTTGATTCCATTGGTCTGTGTGTCTATTTTTGTTCCAGTACCATGTGGTTTTAATTATTATGGATTTCCAGTATAGTTTGAAGTCTGGGAGGGTGATACCTCCATTCTCCTTCTTTTTGGTGAGGAGGGCTTTGACTATTAGAGGTTTTTCATGGTTCCATATGAACTTCATCAGTTTTCATTCTATGTCTTTGAAAAATGTCATTGAGATTTTTATTGGAATAGCATTCAATCTGTAAATTGCTTTCAGTAGTATGGCCATTTTGATAATCTTAATTCTTCCAGTCCATGAGCAGGAGATGTCTTTCCATTTCTTTGTGTCTTCTTCTATTTCTTTTAATAGTGTTTTATAGTTTTCTTTGTATAGGTCCTTTACCTCTTTTGTTAGGTTTATTCCCAGGTATTTTTGTTGTTGTTTCGATTTTAAAAGGGGTGGTTTTCTTCATTCCTTTTCTTTGAATTGATTGTTTGCATATAGGAAAGCTACCGATTTTTGTCCTTCCTTATTTTTCATCTTGAACTTTTGAAGAGGACTGCGCAGTTATTTTGTAGAATATCCCTTATTTTCAGTTTGTCTTATCTTTTTTTCATGAGTTCATTTTGGCCGTGAATTTTGCTAAGAACACCACAGAAGTGATGCACCCTTCTCAATGCATTATAACAGGATGTATATGATGTCGATTACTGGTGATGAGAACTCTGACCACTTGGTTAGGGTGCTCTCTGCTAGGTTTTTTCTCTATTGTAAAATTACTTTTTCCCTTTGTAGTTTAGTATCTTGGGAGTAGATACTTTGAGACTATGCAAATATCTTTTCTCAAACTTTCCCCCACCGTTTTGTCATCCACTGGCTAATCTTGCCTGTAATAAGTGTTACTGAAGTATTCTAATGGTGATTTTCTATTTCCCACATATCTTCTACATTTACTATTGGATTTTTGTTTTCCTTTTTAAATAACTCATTGAGGTAAAGTTCACGTAATAGTCACCATTCTAAACTGAATAATCATATGGTATTTGGTCCATTTATGTTGTTGTACAACCATCACTCTTATCTACAATCAAAGCATTTCTTAAAATTTCTTTATTTGAAATAGATAGTAGTATATTTTTAATGCTATTTGTTAGAATTCAAGTAATAGAGTAAAAATGTGTTTAAATCATCATGGATTAATATTTATTTCATAAATTTTATAGATCTATTGATTATCAAATATGTAGTAGAAAATTTTTTTTCGATACGTAAGTGACATTGTTTTATTTTTCTTCTTAAAGATTTCTATTCATGCTGTACACCAGTCTGTAGCAGTACTCTCTCTTCTTCAATACCTTTTAGTTGTATGTGGTCTCTTCCTAAGTATGGCTATCAAGTTTCTGAAACCACCAATTAGGGTATTTCTGGTCTAGGAACTTTAGTGTATCTTGTTATTAATATATTATTACTTTCCATCTATCAAAGTTAACATCAATTGAGCAATTACACAGGTACTTAGTTTGAGTTTTTTATTTAATCCTTGCAACAGTTATATGAGGTAGAAATGATTAGTTTTTAGGTGGTGGAACAAAAGTTTAGATACATTAAGCAGCTTGTCCAAAGGTAGAGCAGGGGTATTCTACCAATTATATATAACGATCATTTACAGGAATAATTTAAGAATTTCTTCTTCATTAATTATTTGAGCAGATCATTCTTTTATGCTTTTAATCATTTTCAAACAAGTTATTTCACAAATGGACCCTGTTTAAATAACGTTCTTAACATTAAACAGCTGCAGCTCAAGGGGTACTAGTCAATGCTGTCACTTAAAGACATTCCCTGGCTTGGGGATCTCTGAGAAGTTTCATGGCTAGGTTGCCATGGTTCAATGTCTGGCTTTAACATTGTGTCAATGTCCAGAGGTGGTTGGACATTTTAGGAAGATTCACTTGTGTTAATTCAAACTCCTACATCTAGGACACACATCTATTAATTTAGAATGGGGAGTATAGTTGTTAGGTCAAATACTCTTGTTGGTATGTAGTCTAGATAGATGGGAAGTAAATTATAATTAGAAACTGACTTAGTAAGTATAGAGTCAGAACAAAGGAACTAGATGTTCCTGCTAAGAAAATACGCTGACCAAATGAATTGGATATTCAATTCCTGACTGAGTGAAGACATCCTCTTTATTCAACAGAACTGGAAGACTAGCAAATCTGGTTCTGTATGTGGTTTGTTCCCATTTGCATATGTTGTCTTAACCACTGTCAGTGAGTGCTTTTCTTTGGGTATTAATACTGCTGTCTAAAAGCTTTAACATGCGAATATGATCAGATTGACTATTTTGCTGATTTGTTAATACATTGATGTTACCATCTACAAATTCTCATTACCCTAATGAGTGTTTATTTTATTTAGCTTTAGTTGTGGGGTGCTATACCACCTCTCTAGGGAATGGGGTTTGTGAATAAGGTATCTGCAACTGTTGCTGCAAATACTATTTCTGACAGGCAGAATAATAAACTATAGTGTTCAAGATTTAGAACAGAGCTAAATTCCAGTGTTTCCTGTGCTAGTTAGGTATATTAAGCAATTTTGAGCAGCTTAACATTTTGAAACCTTAGTTTTTCACCTTTTTAAAAAGAAAATATATTTCTAATACATAAAAAATGAATAAATGTGGAGATTGTATAGCTGCTGCACAGCTTGAGAAATAGACTGTTAAGGATTAGATATAATGCCTATAAGGCACATGGCACGTTTTAGTGGCCAATAAATTATAATGATAAAATAGAGAGCAACCTCATCTTTATCGAGAATATTCATTGATAGACTGTTTTGTAAGTTAAATACCATTTTTAAAGCCTTCATAGTGGTCATCCATACTTGAACAAGTTATTTTATAAATAGCTTTTATATCATTGCTGATAATTTATTCCTTCTTTCACATTTGCAGAAACAGATCCAGGTATCCTCTGCATCTGTTCTGGTTCTGTAATTCATTGTTGGTGCTTGCGTTAAGACACATAGCTGATAAAGCCATAGTTTACCTTTGGGAAATGAAATGCTTCTTATCTTAAGTAAATACACATGCAGGTTAGTCATGTTGGTACTGTGCCTTGGTGCAGGAAAAATTTTGTGTACATTTTTAGCATACCATGTAATATAATTGATTAAGTGTTTAGATAGCATTCATTAAAGGATAGTATTTCTTTATAAAGTAATGTGGAGTAGTTGAAATCTATTTGGTAACTTTGTATTTGACTTCTGTTATATTTCTTAGACATGTATAATAATATAATGGTGAAAATTGATATTTGATGCCTATTTTGTGACTTTATCTAGAGACAGTAAAATATAGGGATCATTTTGATAGGCTAATTTTCCTGACTTCTGACTATGTCAATTCCACTAGCTATCAGTGCTTTCTATTATAGTTTGCCTTTTTTCATTTGTCATTCCTTTCTTGTATAAGAATTCTCATTGGCAGTATAGAAAGTTACTTTATCAAGTGGTTATTTAATGAGAGGGAGAGGGAGAGGGTGGGAGAGAGAGAGAGAGAGAGAGGGAGAGAGAGGGAGAGAGAGAGAGAGAGAGAGAGAGAGAGAGAGAGAGAGAGAGAGAGAGAGAGAGAACGCGAGCGAGCGAGTGAGCCTGTCTGTGTCCAAAGGAGGATTATTATAGTAGCTGAAAGCTCTTTGCTGGACTTCGGTGCTAATTTGACGGATTCATTTTACACTCACTGAATTAGGGATAAGTAGATGTAGGAAGACCTTGGCTATACGTTTTCAGTGAATTTTATGTCCAGCAATACATCTGGGACAGTAGTAATTTTAAAAAGTTGTTTATTACTAATGCTGACTAAATTTGACCCATAGGATGAAAGGATAAAGTGAGGTAGTTTAATTTGGCACGTGCAAGATTTGTATTCTATTATTTTAATCAGAAAGCGTAAAAATTTACTCATTCTTTAGAGTAGCTCTGATCATTATGGATGACTTCTAATACAGAAACATTTAGGACTTATTAGTCATCTTAGGTTAGAGAGCAAAGCATAAACACTTTACTTGTTTCCATGTCTCTTCTAAGTCTTGCATTCCTTGCTTTTGTTCTAGACTTTTAAAATTGAGATATAATTAATGTATATCATTTTGTAAGTATAAAGTATGTTGGTTTGATATATTTATATGTTGCAGTATGATTGCTAGTAGTGTTAGCTAATACCTTTATCATGTCACATATATATCATTTTTGGTATGAAGTACAATTAATATTTAGTCTCTTAGCAACTTTGAAGTTTATATGGTATTGTATATTATGTTATACCTTAGACATCCATAACATTTTTATCTCTAGTTGTAAGTATATACCCCTAAACAACATCTCCCTAATTTCATTGACCTAATGACTGTCTTTTTACCATTATAACACTATTTTGATTGCTGAAGCTTTGTAGTAAGTTTTGAAATCAGGAACTTCCATTTTGTTCTTTTTCAAGATTGTTTTGTGTATGAAGGTTTTAGGTCCCTTGGGATTCCATATAGATTTTTAGGATGGGTTTTGTCTATTTCTGCAAAAATGTCATTGAAATTTTGATAGGATTGTGTTGAATCTGCATATCTCTTTTGGAATTGACATCTTAACAATATTAAGTCTTCCAATCCATAAAAATGGATAGTTGTTTTCACTTATTTATGTCTTCTTTAATTCTAGCAATGCTTTGTAGTTTTTAGTGTTACAGGTCTTTTGTCTTCATAGTTAAGCTTCCCCCTATATATTTCTAACTAACAGGGACAAAGGAAGCAGATATGTGAAATAAATAACCTAAAATACAATGGAAGGGGTAAAATTAAGTATATCATATGCTATATCAAATGTGAGTATGTAACATTTACTTGTTTAAAAAACTTAGATTGTCAGATGGGATTAAAAAATGAAACCCACATGTGTTGTCTACTGAAAGCATATTTAAAATTATGATAAAGGTTAAGCAAAAAGAAAGCATGAGTAGTAATAGTACTATCATAGAAGTAAGAGTAAAGTTAAAGCATTAGATAGGATATTATGAAGTTATTTTTGTTTACTTCATGGGTTAAGAATATAAAGACCTGTAAGCACCAGAAATACTGTAGCTAGTATTTTGTTTTAATTTATTTATTTTTAAAGATTTATTTCTGCATACAAGAGCTTGGTATAGGCCTGAGGTGTGGGGGAGGTGGCGGTGAGAGGATTCACCAGAGACTGAGTGGGGAGCAAAACAGGCAGATCTACTGAAACACACTGCTGAAAGGAGTAGCAGGCGAGACAGGAGAGGTCTGCTGTGCCATGTGGGTTAGCTCCCTGGCCTGGGATCAAACTCATGCTGCAGTGGCTGCTGATAGCTCCATAGGGCTGAGACTTAACTCCTTGTGCTGCCAGGGACGCCCCCTGGATATTATTTTAAACTCAACATTACTGATAGATTTAGGGAAACTGAATGAACATATAGCAATATGGGGTGCATTTCTTTCAGAATACAACAGCTCTGCCAGACAAAATATAACTGAATATAGACAACTTGGATTATATAATCCATAAACGCCATTTGGTGGATATGTAGACCCTTATATATTTTAGATAGGGAAAATAAATTTTTATAGTCTACAAGTCACTGAAAAAGTTGATTAAATATGTGGCCCAAAGAAAACCTTAAACTACAGAAAAGAGATTTTATATTCTGCATTACTCAATAAAGTTGGAAATAAATAATAAAACAAAGAAAAGGCTTTTAACTAATTGGAGACCAGAAATCACACTCCTAGATAAATTTTGGGTCACAGGGAAAATCAAAACTGAACTTATAAACTACTTAGAAAGCAATGAAAGCAAGAAGCATTACAAAAAATTTTGTGGATCATTGCAAAAGCTATACTGAGAAGAAAATGTATCACCTAAAATATCTTCATTATTAGCTGGAGTTCTGGGTACGCAGTGACAATAAAAGACACTTAAAAAATGTCTTATTTATTGATGAACAATAGCTAGGAGGAAAGTACTTATCTTAAGAAATTAGGGAAATAACAGCAAAAGAAAATAAGGGGACACCATAAAAATAAAACTAATTAAAAATTTAAACATAAAAATAAGATAAATCCTGTTCTTTTTGGCTCTCTGTAAAATGATTAATGGATCTGATGAAGACTTTAAGAGGGCAAAAATATATGAGAGAAGAAATGAGAAATGAAGCATAGCCATGCTCTGGAAAAGAGTAAAATAATTATAAGAGAAACAATATGAGGTGCAACTTTGACAACAAATTTTCCCCAGCATTATAGTATGAAACATTTCAAATATAGAGTTGAAAGACTAAACATATAAGAATAGATAATAATATTAACAAAATAAGTTGCAAAAAGACACATACCTTATGATAACAACCTATGTGAAGTTTTAGCACTTTATGAAACTATATTGCTTATGGATACAGACATGCAATTTAAAATATTTAAAAAACTTTGCAAGTATTAAAAACCTAATTCAGATAATCGTTACTTCTGGGAAGGGAAGAAAAGGATAGGATCAAGGAGAGGGATACCTTGGGGACATCAGCTGTATCTGTAATGTCTTATTAAATTTGAAGCAACCATGGCAAAAAGTTGAAGTTCAGCAAAGCTGGTTGTTAGTACCTTAATCTTTACACCAGAATTTTTCTTATAGTTTAAAAAGAGAAAAAGCATCAGGAGGAAGTGGATTCAGAGCTTGATTTCTAGGTAACTTTTAATGGCAAGTGATTCCAAGGTTAAAACTACTTAACCCCAATTAATTTAACAAACCCATTATAATATTAATACCAAATCCTAATATGCTGCATAAAATAAAAACTATAGGTTAATCTCAAATGTGAATGTAGATGTTATCTCTAGAAGATCCCTGAAGAGAAAATTAGAAGTGATAGAAAAAGTAGAGGCCCAAGCCTTCATTTGTATACTAACTTTTTCAGAGTTAATGATTGCCTAATACAATAGAGCAAGAGTCAAGTCAGAGACCACCCACTTGATATCAAAATCAGATAAAGACATTGCAAGAAAACTCCAGACCAATATCCCTTATCAAGATAGAGGAAAAGATGTTCAACATAATATTAGCATATTAACTCCAGCAATATAGAAAAGGGCAACACATGACTGTGTGGGTTTTTCCCAGGAATTCAAGCATTGCTCAACATTTGAAAATGTAATTTCATTTATTAACAGATTATAGAAGGGAAAATATGGTATTTCAATAGATGCAGAAAAAGCATTTGAAGAAATTCAATATCCATTTCTGATAAAAACTCAGCAAACCTGGAAGAGAAGGGAACCCTTTCAGCCTGATAAAGGTTCAGATCTTTTGTTTTATTCCTTGTCATATTTCCATCACTACTTAGGGTTTATATTCTGTCATTTTGATGGGTTTTAGGAAGGGAGTGGAATTAATTTAATATGTTGTCAACCATCCTGAAATGGAAATCAGTAACTAAAATTTTTCCTCTTTTATTGAGGTCACATTAGCTTGCAAGACTGTATATGATTCAGAGGTATAGGACTACACCCTTCTGGTGTTGTTACCACACCACACCCACTATCAAGACACCTGTAGTCCTCTACCATAGTCCACTGGACTACACCCTTAAAAGCACCCTCCCACTCCCCCTTTGCATATCTAAATTTTTAACTAGCATGCATGATTGTTTCTCTATAAACATCAAAATTTAAAATAGTTCCATCACTCTCTTTTGCCCTGCTCCCCTTCCCCAAGACAAAATTTTTTGTTCTTTCTTCTTTATTAAACTTTAATGAAGTACTCCAGAATTTTATAGCATACACTTAAGTATGCTATATTGGCAATTTCTTATTGTTTATTGTTTGCTATACCTTACTTTTTAAAATGACTTTATTTGACCACATTTTTAATTAAAATTCTTTGAGTAAAATTTTAAGAGTGTATGGCATGATACACTTTCTGTGTTCTTGTTTTCAGAGAAATCTGTGTATTTTTTTCCCTCAAACTTGGTTGATAGTATATCTGAAATCAGAACTTTAGGATCACAGCCATCTCTCAGACTTGTGTAAGCATTGCTTCTTTGACTTCCAGCATTTAATGTAGCAGATAGAGGTCCAATTTCTGTTTGAAAGTCTTTCACTAGTTGGTAACCTTATATTTCTGTTTGAAAATATGTTGACAATGCAGGTATTTAACCAGAATAAATGTCTTACGTGAAGAACATTTTGATTATTCCTGCCATTACAGATTCTCTAGATGTGGAAATTCAGGGATTTCTTAGGTGACATTTTTATTATGCCTTTTGATTATTTTTCTAATTTTGAGATCTGTTTTTCTTTCTCAGCAAAGGAATTTTATTTTTTATCTTACTAGTTTTATTGATATAATTGACATAACAATGTATAAAGTTTAAGGTGCACAGCATTATAATTTGATGTATTGGCAAATGATTACCATGAAAATTTTAATTAACACCTGGGATACTGGCTTTCAGGATATGGATTTATTATGCAGGTGAATTTATAACATAATTATGGAATGTAACAACTGCTGCATTGCTGCGTGAGAGCAGTCAAAGTAACTAACAAAAGATGCTAGTGATTATATAAGTCCCAAGTAAAAAATTATTAGGCAAAAATTAATATATACAGAAATAAATACAATAAAACACTCATTTGAGTGATGTTCAAAATCCAAGTGAGAATTTCTAGACTTTAATTTGGAAATTGTTCCTCTATTTCAGGACCGGAAATTAACCAAAGCTGAGCAACAAAGGTTCAAGGAAGAAGCAGAGATGTTAAAAGGTCTTCAACATCCCAATATTGTTCGATTTTATGATTCCTGGGAATCTATTTTAAAAGGAAAAAAATGTATTGTATTAGTGACTGAACTTATGACATCAGGAACTTTAAAGACGTAAGTTGATCCTGATAGCCCTGATGGAGTTTTATTTGTAAATAACTTTCAGAAATTAAAAAAGTTGATTAAAGATTTTGTACAATCTGAATCTGTTTCAGGGCAGAATGAAGTTTGTTAGAAGATACAATGTTTAGAAATTAATATCTGTGGTATATTATAGAATTTTAGAATTAGAAATCTATAGAGATAATGTCATTTCATGAAAGATAATGAAAGGCCAGGTCCATATATCTAGTGAACAATACTGTGTAATTATAGTCTATTGCTTTGTTTCTGACTAGTTTTTCATTTGGTAGAATAAGCATTTATTTGGAACTCTTAAATGTAGGGTACATATGTTTTCTGTTTCCTAGCATCTTTGTATTAAAATTTTACATAGTCAAACTCTTTAGTGACTGTATAAGCAGTTATTAGGAAGTAGAGAAGAACTTTCTTTTTAAAATTGTCCCGCTATTCTCCAAAAGGCCACTCTAATTAGAATGATTCTTGTTTTGAATTAAAAATGTCAAACTTGGTAGGATGTCTTCTCTAAGTAAGAATGAGGCCTTAGATTTAAAGTTTTTTCACCATAGAAAACAACAGAAAACAACTCAGTGATGGCAATTGTAATATATACAATGTAGCTTACTTGATTTACTGTGTTAGTGCTCATATAATAAGAAAGATATATTGGTTCACATGCGGTCTTTTGTTTCTTTGTGTAGGTACTTAAAGCGATTTAAAGTCATGAAACCAAAGGTCTTAAGGAGCTGGTGCAGGCAAATTCTAAAGGGGTTGCAGTTCTTGCACACTAGGACTCCTCCTATTATTCACCGAGATCTGAAATGTGACAATATTTTCATCACGGGACCCACTGGATCTGTGAAGATTGGTGATTTAGGACTAGCCACCTTAATGCGCACATCATTTGCTAAGAGTGTCATCGGTAATTAACATTTTGTAGTTTTATGGTTTGGTAGAGAGATTTGTTAATTGTGTATGTCTCAAAAAGGGAGATTCTTTTTTTTTTTACTTTATTTTTTTTTATTGTTATTTATGTCTTTTACATTTTGTATTCCCCTTGGGCAGCCCACCACCAATTCACCCGTGATCCATCTCCATGGTCCCCTATATTCTCCTCGCTTCCATTTTGTGCCCTCAAAAAGGGAGATTCTAACTCATGGACCAAATCTGACCCTGCTGACTGATTTTGTACATAAAGTTTTATTGGAACAATCACATTTACTCTTTTATGTATTGTGTATGGCTGCTTTTGCACTTCCATAGCAGAGTTGGTAATTGTGAGAGACCATACAACAAGCCTAATATATTTACTATTTCTCCCTGTATAGAGAAATTTGCTGATACCTGGCCTAGGATGTGAGTTTGCTTTGAAATATCTATTACACATTAACTTATTTCGGAGACATCCTAGATATATTTTTATAAACACAATGATCCTTTATTTCTAAATATACCAGTATGCATTTCCTAAAAAGGACTTATGTGTGTGTGCAATTCACCCTACAAGGATCAAAATTAGGAAGATACTGATACAGTATTATTACCTCATCCATAGACCATATTTGTTTGTGTTTCTTATTGAGGTAACATTGGTTTACAACACTGTATTTGGTTTAGGGGGAAAGGTGTGAAAGGTTCACATCCCCTCAGATACATGTTACCACAATAGGTATTTGGGGGGGCATATATTTAAGATTATTGAAATGTTCTAAGAACTGAAGAAAGAGGATTTACTAATCTGATTCAGAAAAATTTGAATAACTAAAAGAATGATAGAATTAAAAATAGATTTTAGTAGTCATCTACAGTTTGAGCATTACTAATTGTACTTTATCATTATTAAAAGTAATGGAAATTCTTTAAATGCTTTATGTAGATATAGCAAGTATTCAACAAATTTTGTATTTATAAATTTGTCTCTAGGGAGAAGTTAACGCAGGTAATCCTTATGGCAAAGGGTATATCATCTTGGTGACTACGTTTGTCTTTTTAATAAAAATGTGGTTGTGGTGTTGTTTTATAGGGACTCCTGAGTTTATGGCTCCAGAGATGTATGAAGAGCACTATGATGAATCTGTAGATGTGTATGCTTTTGGAATGTGTATGCTGGAAATGGCTACTTCGGAGTACCCCTATTCTGAGTGCCAGAATGCAGCTCAAATATACCGTAAAGTAACCAGCGTAGGTATTATTTTATTCTTTTTACTTCACAAATTGCCACATTTCATAGGTGAATTAGTCAAACCAAATTTTGATTTACCTATTTTAGATTTATCTATACTCTATGGGGGTCATATAAAACGTTCTGTGTTAGTGTCTTGGGAAAATATACAAATATATCATCTATATTTGCTTGTTAGTGATATTTAGATATTTACCAGATATACCTTATTTTCCAAAGTGGAATAATAAAGATTGGCTAAACGGATTTTTAAAAATTATTTATTTATTTATATACATTTTACATCATTGTTCATTTTTGTTGCTTGTTTTGTTGCTTGTTGATGTTTGCTTTCTTTTCCCAGATGTAGTCCCTATAGAATTTCCACCACCAATTCACCCATGCACCATCACCATAGTCCCTTGTGCTCTTCCAGCCCTTGTTTTGATCTCTCTCCCTTCCACTCCCCTACAGAATGTCTCTGATTTATAGTTGCCTATTAATTTTGTGTTTTTTATTTAGTATAATTATTTTTTTTCCTGATGCCAAGACACTGTTAGTGTCTTGTGCTCTTTGTCTGGATTTAGTATGATGGCATCGTAACACATATTAGAGAGAAGTTCCTCTTCTTGGATTTTAAAAATAATTTGGCCAAGATGGGCATATGTTCTTTAAAGGTTTAATCGAATTCTCTTCTATTAGACGTAAAGTTGTCTGGCCCTATGTTTTTGTTTTTAAGAAAACTTTTTTTAAATTACTATTCCAGTTTCTCAGCTCCTATGTTTCTTCCTGGTTTAGTCTTGGTAAATTGTATCACTGTAAAAATTTTTCCATTCCTTCAAGGTCATTAAATTTATTGATGTATTTATTGATTCATGGTAAACTCTTATGATCCTTTGTATTTCTATGCTGTCTGTGGTAATTTCTCCTTTCATTTATAATTCTGTTATTGTTTTGTCTCTTCATTTCTGTGTTAGTCTAGCTAGAAGTATATCAACTTTATCTTCTTGAAGAGCTAACTCTTAATTTCATTGACCTTTTGTATTATCTTTTTGATTTCTGTTTCATTGATTTTTCTACTCTTATTGCATTATGGTCAGGATAGGCCATGGAAGAGGTCATTGGAGTGTTTCAGGTGACTAATACTAATAGATGTTATTATTAAATCTATACTGTATGCCTCATGCTGTCTTTTTAAAATCCCTACAAAATGGCATGCGCTTCAATTTACGTGTGAGACTGAGAATCAGAGGTTTTGACTTCACTGAATTCGCACAGCTAATAATGGTGGAATTTGACATCAAGTATGTCTGACTCTAGAGGTTTGTATGGGGAGATTATATAAGAAATAAGGCCACAACTGGGACACAGGTCAATTATCAATAAAAGCATGAAGATTGAGATCATACCAAGCACTCTTCTTGACCATAATGCAATAAGGTTAGAAATCAGCTATATAAAGAAAACTGCAGAAGCCTTAAATACATCGAGACTGAACAACATGCTGCTTAGTAGCTGTTGGACTAAGGAGGAAGTTAAAACAAAAAAATACCTTAATACTAATGAAATGAGAATAAAAGCTATCAGAATTTATAGGGTACAGCAAAAATGGTCTTAACTGCAGTAGAGGCCCATATAAAGAAGCAGGAAAAATCCCAAATGAACAACTTAATATTACACCTAAAGCAACTTGAAAAAGAGGAATAAGCAATGTTAATAAAAGGAAGGAAATAGTAAGAATAGAAAAATTAATGAAATAGAAATCAAAAACACAATGCAAAAGATCAATGAAATTGAGTTAGCTCTTCAAGAAGATAAAATTGATATACTTCTAGCTAGACTAACACAGAAATGAAGAGACAAAACAATAACAGAATTATAAATGAAAGGAGAAATGACCACAGACAGCATAGAAATACAAAGGATCATAAGAGTTTACTATGAATCAATAAATACATCAATAAATTTAATGACCTTGAAGGAAGGGAAAAATTTTTACAGTGATACAGTTTACCAAGACTAAACCAGGAAGAAACAGAAGAGTTGAATAAAACTACCAGAAGCATAGAAATTGTAATAGTAATTAAAAAAAAAGATTTCTTAAAAACAAAAACATAGGGCCAGACAACTTTACGTCTAATAGAAGAGAATTCGATTAAACCTTTAAAGAACCGACCTCCCTGGTGGCGCAGTGGTTAAGTACTGCGCTGTGGAGCTGTCGGCAGTGGCAACGTGAGTTCGATGCCCAGCCGGGGAGATTCCCACATGGCGTGGCAGACCTCTCCTGCCTCGCCCACTGCTCCCCTCAGTAGTGTATTTCCATTCATCTGCCTGTTCTGCTCCCTGCTCTGTCTCTGGTGAACCATCTCGCCCCCCCCCCCACACCTCTGGCCTGTACCCCAGCTTGTATGTATAAATAAATAAATCTTTAAAAAAACAAAACAAAACAAAACAAAACCTTTAAAGAACATATGCCCATCTTGGCCAAATTATTTCTAAAATCCAAGAAGAGGAAGTTCTCTCTAATAAGTGTTACGATGCCATCATACTAAAACCAGACAAAAAGCACAAGAAAACTGCAGACCAGTATCTCTGATGAATATTATGTGAAAAATCTTTAATAAAATACTAGAAAATTGAGTTCAACAATACATTACAAGGGGCCTTCCTTGTGGCGCAGTGGTTAGGCGCTGCGCTGTGGAGCTGTCGGCAGAGGCGATGTGAGTTCGACGCCCAGCCAGAGAGAGTCCCACATGGTGCTGCAAACCTCTCCTGCCTCCCCTGCTGCTCCCCTCAGCAGTGTGTTTCTGTCGATCTGCCTGTTCTGCGCCCCACTTTGTCTCTGGTGGACCCTCTCGCAGTCCCACGCCTCTGGTCTGTACCCCAGCTTGTATGCATAAATAAATAAATCTTTTTTAAAAAACAATACATTGCAAGGAAGGATTATGCATCAAGAACAAGTGGGATTTATTACAGGGATGCAAGGATGGTTTAATATATGTAAATCATTCAATGTAATACATTATAGCAACAAAAGTAAAGAGAAAATGATAAATCAATAGATGTAGAGAAAACATTTGAGAATATTCACCCATTTTTGATTAAAAACAAAACCAGATGGGAATAGAAAGAGTCTATGTCAACATAATTAAGGCCAATTCTCACTCACCGATAGCCAATGTAATACTTA
The DNA here is from genome assembly GCA_004024925.1 of Scalopus aquaticus. Taxonomy (NCBI): domain Eukaryota; kingdom Metazoa; phylum Chordata; class Mammalia; order Eulipotyphla; family Talpidae; genus Scalopus; species Scalopus aquaticus. The sequence continues at coordinate 11,900 of PVIJ01006471.1, read as the reverse complement.
ATGGTGAAAACCTGAAAGCTTTCTCTTTAAGATCAGGAACAAAACAAGGTTGCCCACTGTGACCACTTCTGTTTAATTTAGTATTAAAGGACTTAGCTAAAACAATTAGACAACAACAGGAAATAAAAGGTATGTATGTTGGAAATGAAGTTGACCTCATTTGTAGGTGATATGATATTATATATGGAAACCCCTAAATACTACCAAAAAGCTATTTGAAAAAATAAATGAATACAGTGAGGTGGAAGATTACAAAATCAACACACAAAATTCTTTGCTTTTTTATGTGCAAGTGGTGAATAAGGAAAAAATTCTATTCACAATCACATCAAAAAGAATCAAATACCTAAGATTTAATCTAACCAGAAGGTGAGGTTATATGTAATCAAAACTGCAAGACTCTGTGAAAGTATACAGAACAGGACATAAAAAGATGAAAAGACATTCCATTCTTATTGATAGGGAGAACCAATATAATCAAAATGACTATTCAACAAAAGAAATGCTTAAATTTAATTTGATCCCCATTAAAATACCAATAGTAGTCCTCAAAGACATAGAGCGAAAATTATTAAAATTATATCAAATCATAAAAGGTTTTAAATAGTTAAAAGTATTTCTGAGCAAAAGAGGGAAAAATGGAAGGTATCATGTTACCTGATTTTATTTTATTATTTTTTAATTTTCGTTATTGCTTTATTTATATCTTTTACATTGTTGTGTATTCCCTGTGAAGTTCCCACCACCAGTTCACCCATGAACCATCACCATAGTCTCTTGTGCTCTTCCCTCCCCCTATTTTGATCCCTTTTTCTTCCCCCTCCCTTACATAATGTCTCTTATTTATGGTTGCTTGTTTTGTTGTTGTTGTTGTTTTATTGTTATTTGTTCCTCCTGATCCCTTATTTGGTTCCCCTATATTCCTCCTATCAGTGAAACCATTTGATATTTTTCTTTTTCCTTCTGGCTTATTTCACTGAGTATGATCCCTTCTAGCTCCATCCATGTTGCTGTGAATGGCATGAGTTTATCTTTTTTATTGCTGAATAGTATTCCATTATGTATATGTACCACATCTTCTTGATTCAGTCATCTATTTTTGGGCAATTCAGTTGTTTCCAAGTCATACCTATTGTAGGTAGTGCTGCTATGACCATAGGGGTGCAGGTATCTTTTTGAATTAATGTTTTTGTGTCCTTTGGGTAGATCCCTAGGAGTGGAATTGCTGGGTCATAAGGAAGCTCCATTGCTAAGCAACAGTAATTAAAACAATGAGATCCTGGAATAAAAAAAGACATATGGATTAATCGGACAGAATAAAAAACCCAGAAATTAATCCAGGCATATATGAATATCTAATTTATGATGAAGGAGCCATGGCCATACTATGGGAAGGAGAGTCTCTTTAACAAATGGTGCTGGGAGAGTTACTCAGTTTTTACTGGCTCCCTCCCATTGTATATAGGAGGTATATACATTATAATTAAACTTCTTTTTGGTATTTTTCTCATCAGTCTTTCTGATATTAATTTGATTATTTGCCAGTCTAGGAGAACAGAGAGAGGAAGGGGAAATTACCCCCCATCCCAGATCCTATTTTAGCTTTATCCACATTATAACTTCATTGACTGGATACTGTGTGCCCCTGAATGGCCACTGTGGAAGAGAACTGAAGACTTCTGACAAAAAAAAAAGTTGGCAAAATGTGCTATTAAGAATTTTTTCAGGGCATCATCTCCTTTCATCATCATGGCCACCCTCAGACCCTCCAGGAAGCCCAAGATTGTCAAAAAGTGTCCTAGCACCTATCAGAGTGATGTGTCAAAATTAAGCATAAGTGGCGAAAAACCCAGAGACATTGATAACAGGGTATATAGAAGATTCAAGGGGCAGATCTTGATGCCCAGCATTGGTTATGGAAGCAACAAGAAAACAAAGCACATGCTGCATAGTGGTTTTCAGAAGTTCCTGTTGCACAATGTCAAGAAGCTCAAAATGCTGCTGATGTGTAACAAATCTTTCCGTGCTGAGATTGCTTACAATACCTCCTCTAAGAAAGAACAGTCCAGTTAACTATCAGAGTCACCAATCCTAATGCTAAGGTTGTGCAGGAAATAGTTTTTGTGTACATCATATTGTATTAATAATGCTGTAAAACTTATACACAAACAAAAAATGGTGCTGATTAAACTAGATGGCCACGTGTGAAACAATGTTGGAACACTCTTCAACTCCACGCACAAAAATAAATTCAAAATGGATTAAAGACTTAGATGTAAGACCTGCAACAATGAAAAATGTAGGAGGAAACATTGGTGATACTTTTCATGACATCAATGGTAAAAGATGTCTTTGGAGACTGGACCCCTATGGCAAGGGAAATAAACAATGAGATTGCTTCAAATTAAAAAATGAAGGAGTAAGTAGGTTAAAAAGACATCTTACTGAGTGGGAGAAAATATTCATACATAACTTACATGATGTTTATATCCAAGATATACAAAAAACACCAAACAACCTAATTAATAAATGGGCAGCATCTATGAAGAGAAAATTCTCCAAAGAGGATAGGTATCCAGTAGGCCAATAGATATGAAAAAATGGTCCACATCACTTAATAAGGAAGATACAGATCAAAACTACAATGAAGTATAATATCTGTGAGGGTGGCACATACTAAAACGACTAACAAGTGCTAGAGAGGATGAACAGAGAAAGAAACCGTAATATATTGCTGGTATGAATGTAAAATAATGAAGCCATTTTGGAAAACAATGTAGACTTACCTTAATAAACAAATTGGAAATAGCATATGACCTGGCAATCCCACTTGTGGAGCATCTATTCAAAGAACATGAATCCATCAACTAAAAAAGTTTTATGCTCTGCATTTGTTGCAGCATTATTTACAATAACTAGAATATGGAGACAACCTAAATGCTAGTTGCTAGAGGACTGGAACATAAGATGTGGTGTATAAACATTTAACATTATATAACTATACAGAAAAAGGAAAATTTTATCATTTACAGGAAAATGGAAGGAATTCGAGTGAATTATGTGAAGTAAGGCAAATCAGAATGACAGAAAAATATTAGATATTTATATAGTGGATAATTTGCAAAGCAAAATACTTTTGAAAACTGGTAGACACTAACAAAGTGAGTTTTCTGAGTTTAAGAGGCAGGAGAGGAGAAAGGCTCAAAGAGGATTTAAGGGATGGTGGAAAAAAATATTAGTAAGCTGATGTTTTTTAACAACTGATTCTCTAAAAAAGAAAAAGTGCTCATTTCCTTGGTGTAAATACTACCACCGTGGCTGATTTTAAGTCACCAGTAACCTCTGTGCAGATTTAAGAAGGGATGTACAGTGTCACTCATATAGTTTCTTCATTATACAGATAAAATGAATGCAAACAACAAAAGCATAAATAATAAATTATAATTAGGAAGTGGTGTTTTCAATAGTTATTACCCTGACTTTTAATATAACATATAATTGTAAGTGTATATAATTTAAAATTTAAAATGATTGCGTTTAATAATCGGTTTGTAAAAACCTAAAAATGTAGTAGTGTAGTAGTTGGCTTTAATGAACTGATATGAGACAGTTACATTGCAGCATACATGTTATGAATGTATGGACCTTGTTTGGATCCTGATTTGGACAAACCAACTATAAGAAGAACCACTTAATTTGGAAAATATTAGTATTGATTGGGTTTTAGATGATATTAAGGGGATATTGGTAATTATTTTAGGTGGGATGATGACATGATGACTTTTAGAGATGTAAACTGGAGAATTTCTTGGTGAAATGGTATGATGCCTAGAATTTGCTTTAAAATACTCTAGGATAAAAAAGGTGTGAGGCTAGATAGTGGAAACAAAGAGGACAAATGCTGTTTGTGTTGTAGTTTGTGGTGGCTATCTGGCTGGGGTTTCTTAGAATATTCTACTTTTGAGTATGTTTGAAAATTTCTGTAAGAAAGAGGTGAGAAAAAGGGGTAAGGCTAGAATTCTTTTTAGTTTGTGTCACTTATTGGACAGCCTTAAATAGAAAAGAGTTTGTACTTGATTTTGTGAGTGATGGGTCCCAATTATTTTCACCTAGGAGCAGAGAAAAGCAAAAATGACCCTTATCACAATAGATTTTCATCTCTATTAAAGCTTCTTGAATTTGGGGTCCTAATTAACTTCTAATCTCACCAGATTTATCTAGTACAGTTGCCCTTGATCAACATGGGTTTGAATGGCACAGGTTTGAACTGTGCAGGTCCATTTATCCATGGATTTTTTTTCATTAAGTATATTGGAATATGTTTTAGAGATATGCAATAATTTGAAAAAACTTACAGATGAACTGGATAGCCTAGAAATATCCAAAAACATTTAGAAAAGGTTAGGTATGCCATGACTATATAAAACATGTAGATAATAATCATTACCATAAAACATGTACAAATCTATTATAAAATGTTAGAATTTTTCAAAACTTATGCAAACACAGCCTGAATATGAGGCCATTTGAAGAGAAATGTAAACAAGCATACTGACAGATGATTTATCTTGTAAACAGACTTATAGTATCCCAAAATATAGTACAGTACTGTAAATGTATTTTCCTTCCTTATGATTTTATTAATAATATTTTTTCTGTAGCTTATTGTAAGAACACAGCATATAATACATATAACCTATAAGATACTTGTTAATTGACATATCGGTAAGCTTTCCAGTCATTTGCAGGCTATTAGTAATTCAATTAATTATATGCAAATTTTTGACTGCATACAGGAAGGAGTCAGTGCCCTTAACCACTCCCTGCCCCCACATGTTCAAGGATCAGCTGTATATGATGATGGGTTTTCTGATTGTCTCCTGTGAGAGGTGACAGACCCAAAACTGTATCTTAGATTGACTCACCCCATGAAAATTATTCCATTATACCTGTCTGCTTTTAGCTTAGTTTGGAATTTTCTTAAGTGACTGCAGTGATCTTAGTTGTATTATTTTTTAATCTGAAATTCATAAATTAACGGTTATAGAATGTAAAATAAGCAAATTCAGGCAGTTACCACTATTATATGAATTTAGACTTTGGAATGGTATTGGTTTAGAATGTTTTCAGTAGAGAAGCCCTTATTTTGAATTTTTAAAGTGTTTTTTAATAATTTTCTGATTTCAAAACGTACTTGTATATTATGTTCTGCTAATTGGGGTTATACTATGAATATTTTTGGATCCTATTTTCCCCTACTTTGTGTTGAAGTATGAGAATTTTCTGTTGTTAATTACTTTGAGAACATTTTTTGTTTCTGCATAATTTAGCATATCTATTACAAAATTTATGTATCTTTGCCTCTCGTTAGAGATTTCTATTATTTATAATTTTTCACTTTTTTGGTAGAGCTATGACAAAATCCTTTTCAAAAAGTTGTCATACTTACACTATGTGCATATGTTTACTTCATTTAAAATTTGAATATGGTTTAGTGGTAAAATTTATTTTAATAAATGTCATATTGATTTGGGCTTTCAACTGCTTAATTTGTGACTAGAAGTTATTTTTCTTCTCCCAGGGAATAAAACCAGCCAGTTTCGATAAAGTCACTGATCCCGAAGTGAAAGAAATCATTGAAGGATGTATTCGTCAAAACAAATCTGCGAGGTAGGTACAAATGTAGTGAAATGATAAAACTGATGGACGCATTTTCCTCTTAGCTTACACTGGGGCATTTTCTGACCTTTGAGGTATGCTGAGTATGCCTTTTGAGTGGAAGACAAACCATACTGTCTAGAGTGAAGTGTGTACATGCATCTTGTTTGCCATTTTAGACTTTTATCGTGTGTTGAATTTTCCTTGAACCAACATTTGGATTGTGTGTGTTTTGTGACAAGTTTTCATCACCTTCACCCATCAGTTTAAATGTCATTGGACCTCCTCTAGGTTAACTTGCTTGTAACAGTTGATAGTAAAGAACTTCTGCAGCGCCTCCCCGGTGGTTAAAAGTGCTGCACTGTGGAGCTATCAGCAGCGGCGACGTGAGTTTGAGGCCCGGCTGGGGAGATTCCCACATGGCCGGCAGACCTCTCCCACCTTGCCCACTGCTCCCCTCAGCAGTGTATTTCCATCAATCTGCATGCTCTGCTCCCCACTCTGTCTCTGGTGAACCCTCTCACTGCCCCATGCCTCTGGCCTGCACCCTACCCTGTATGCATAAAATTTTTAAAAAAGTTAAAAAGAAAAGAATTCTGCAGTGTCTGATAAATGCTTAATTGTTTTTAATGATAGTTTTAAAAATTTTAACCGTAAAATCACCAGATGTATTTTATTTAACCATGTGTCATTGTGTCATAATAGTAAATAGGGCTATTTTTGCTCAAGTAATAATATTCTAGATTTCTTTGAGTTACAATTAATATTTGTCTTATGGATAATGTCCTTTAGGTTTAGCTTATTTTTTCTGTTAAGTCAGAACTCTGGACAGTTGCTGATTTAACTTGGTAGATTAGTCTTTTGATTTTTACCTCCTTATTGATTAGGATTAATAAAGATGGTATGTCCTTTATTAGAAATTATTTCCACCAACATTTTATTGACTGTTCCCTGTTTTTATTAGTTTTCTATCCAAATTTAGTTTGCATATCTGAAAATATATAAAGCCACTAAAGTAAAGCTTGTTTTATTATAACCTTATTGCAGGAAATTCTTAGTGCTTGTACCAACAGGGTCTATCTAGGTTGTGTGTGTGTGTGTGTGTGTGTGTGTGTGTGTGTGTGTGTATGGTAAAATGTATCTAACCTAAGATTTACCATTTTAATTGTTTTAAATAGCATTAAGTACATTCACATTTTTGTACAACTATCACTACTATTTCCAAAAGTTATTCATTAACCCAAACAAACTCTGTACTCATTAAGCAACAACTCCCCATTACCTCTTCCCTTCAGCCTCTGGTGACTTCTATTTAACTTTCTGTCTCTGTGAATTTGCTTATTCTAGGTACCTCATATAATTTGAATCATATAATATTTGTCCTTTTGTGTCTAGCTTATTTCAATTAATATAGTATTTTCAAGATTGATCCCTGTTATAGCATGTATCGGAATTTCCTTCCTCCTTAAGGCTGAATAATATCCATTGTATACACACACCATATTTTGTTTATCCATTCATTTGTTGGACATAGGTTATTTCTACCTTTTGGTTATTGTAAACAGTGCTGCATGAACACTGATGTACAAGTATTTGCTTAAATAATCCCTATTTTCAATTATATTTTGGTAGATACCTATGAGTGGAATTACTGTATCATAGGGTTTTATTTAGTTTTTTTAAGAAACAATAAAGTTTTCCCACAGTGAGTGCACCATTTTGCATCCACTTAAGCAATATACAAAGCTTCCAATTTCTTGGTGTCCTCATCAACACTTGTTATTTTCCTTTTTTTTTTAAATTAAAGCCATTCTAATGGGTGTGAATGTTATTTCTTGTGGCTTGATTTGTATTTTCCTAATGACTAATGATGTTGAGTACATTTTCATGTGCTTATTGGTCATTTATATATCTTTTAATGGGAAAATGTCCATTTAGGTCCTTTGCTCATTTTTAAATTGTTAATTTTTCTTTTTGAGTTGTAGGAATTTAGGTATATCTTTTTAAAATGAGGCAGAAAATGTTGTGTTGAAGTAGTCATTTTAATTGTTGACTATACAGCATTTTAATTATCATCTATTACCAAAGCACTGAATTATTGAAAAGGATTCATGGCATATTATTATGTTGGAAAGAACACAGGTTTCAATGTCAGATTATGATTCAAATCTGGACTCATGTTTAGCCAAGTGTGATCTTGAGCAAGCTCATAGCCAATGTTCCTTAAAACAGGTATTATTTTAATAATGAAAAGGTAATGAATGCATATAAACCTAACAGGGTAGTAAGTATTTAATGAATTGTATCTTCTATTGCTATTGTTCTTATTAAATTACATAGGCAAATTTTTCATTGAGAGGCAGAGGGTTTAACTTGATTATGCCTTATTAAACACATCTCATCTTAGCCTTAAAACTAATTAGTTTGAGCAAGCTTATTCACGTTGTAACACTGTCCTAGTTATTACATAGTCGTCACTTGAATACTGAAAATGTCGAGATTTGAAAATTCTGAACTTACAGGATACCATGCTTTAAATGTTTTAAATGGTACTGAAGGGGCAGGGTTTCCACATACACATTATGGAATACATTAGTTTTAGCTCTCTTTGACCTTCAGTACTATGGATAGTTTAGATATTAATATATCTGATTTAAAAGTTGATGAAAGAAAAGGAGTTAACTGTCCCAGCTTGTAAAATAATTTTTGAACCCTGTCATTTTTTTTCTCTTTAGACATGATTAATGCCTAATATTAGGCTAGAGTTGTATCTAATGTGTTCTTTGACCTAAAACTAGACTTAAATACTCTGAGAAAAATCACAGTACTTTGCCGTACTAAAAGAACGTCAGCCATGACATTCTCTGAAGAATAAAATATACTGACTAGATTATCCATAATGGAGTCAATGACTTCTATTTATAACATTTGTAAAAGTTTGAATTTCTAATTTACCTTAGTATTTATATATCCAGAAGTGTTTTTATTGTCCTTCACTGAGAATTTGTTGTTTGAGTTTTAATAATTTATAAGCCAGTGGCTTAGGGAACCTACTCATCTACCTAATGTATGCTGCAGTATTTCTCTAATTCTCTCTAGGCATACTTCTAGGTATATTAAACTTCATTATCTAGATATATTACTGGTAATAATTTTTAAGGTTACTACACGTGCATGTTAATTGGAATTTCTTTGCATCCTTAATAATAATAAGTTGGATGTAAGATTTGATTTTTATAACAAGACAGATTAATGGATTAATTAATAGAAAATTTAAAATAAGATTGTTATTTTGATACAACCAATTTTTAACCATTAAGGGTTCTATATCTTATTTATGATCAGAAGAATTGATAATAAGATACATATTTTGTTTATTAGGTTGTCTATCAGGGACCTACTAAACCACGCATTTTTTGCTGAGGATACAGGACTAAGGGTGGAATTAGCAGAGGAAGGTGATTGTTCAAATTCATCCCTGGCTTTAAGACTTTGGGTTGAAGACCCTAAAAAATTGAAAGGGAAGCACAAAGACAATGAAGCTATTGAATTCAGTTTCAATTTAGAAACAGATACACCTGAGGAAGTAGCATATGAAATGGTAAGTAAATTTTACCATTGTCCCATTTCCCCTCCCCCCTTATAATATAGGAGTTGGTTCCTTTTTCCTTCTCATAGCTTTTATTCCTCTCATTTTCTCCTTTTCTTTATTTAAATTGTAATTTTATTACAAACTTTATGGCAGAGTATTAAATTTCTATACACAGTATAAAGGATAATAAAACACTACCTTTTTTTTTTTAAGAAATAGAGCACTACTGGTCTCTGAGAAGTTGCCTGTATGCTCCTCCAAGTTACATTCTCTTCTCATAATTATAACTAATATCTACCCTGACTTTTTTTTTACTCATACTTTTGCTTTTCTTTGTAGTTTACTTAAGTAATACATTGTTTCATCTTGAAAACCCTAGTAGCAATCACACACCTAACTGGTCACTAAAGTTGCTATTAGGAAAAGATGTCCAGGAGAAGATGAGCAGAACAGTTTCTCTATCAGTCTGGCTTCAGAATCCCTAGAGTTTACAAGAGTTGCTTCTGGGGGAGTTAGTGGGTAAGTCCAGACAAGTAAACTCATGGCTCACTATAGTCAGGGCACCAGAGTTGTGTTGTTGTATGGACCAGAAATGAGTTGTATGGTAACAATGTGGTTTGACAGGGAATGGGCTCCTTTGACATCTCTGCCTCTAATCTCCCCATGACCACCCCCTGAAGAGTAGATGACAGCAGATAACTTCTGTGGGGTGGAAGGTAAGTTCACACCTGATCCATGCTGCTGAACTTGGAACGAAGGTGTGCATGGACTTTGGCAGCATGTGGTCAAGATTGGCCAAGTACAAATACTGGGCAGAAAGGAAAAGGTTAAAAGAAAATATGGTACAATGACACTAGAGGTGTTGTAGTAGAAAGCCTTTAACATGTTTTCCTACTCAAACTATTTAATATGGAATGATTGCCACGGACATCTGGTGCACAGATATCATTCTGGTAATTTTCCTTTACTATCTTCCTAAACTTCTCTACCTCTCCCCTGTATTGGATTTCATGTTTCTAAATCCCATGTCTTTCTCTTTCTTGGTTTATCCTCTTGTTTTAGTGGCATACTTACCCTGCTAGCTGCTTAAGAAAGTATACATGGAATGCAAATTATTTGATACTTGCATGTATGAAAATGTCATTATTCTATCTTCATACTTCATTGATTATTTGGCTAAATAAGGCATTTTTTTTAAACTTAGAGTCTATTACTCCATGCTCTTCTAACTTTCAGTACTGATTTTGAGAAGTCCAAAGTTGTTTTGTTCTCTATCTTTTCTTGCCATCTATTATTTTCCTCTGTGGAAACTTGTAATATCCTCTAAGTATTCTAAAATTTCACACTGGTGTGTCTTGGCTTGGGTCCATTTTCATTCACTATGTTGGATACTCAGTGGACTGTCCCAATCTGTTAAAACTTATATCCCTTCATTTTGGGGAAATTTCTTTACAGATTCTTTTCCCCTTTTGTTTTCTCTTTTTTGGAATTGTTATTTTGATATTTCTCCAGCATTCTTGTATTTTCTATTTTCCATCAATATGTCTTTTTAGAAGTTCTTTCTAGAAGTTACTATTTTTTTATTGATTATTTTTTTAAAATAATTTATTTTTGTTATTCATATCTTTTACATTATTGTGTGGTCCCCATGAGTTACCCATCACCTGTTCACCCATGGAACCATCACCATAGTCCCCCGTGCTCGCCTCTTCCCCCCTCTTGAGCCCTTACCTTGAGCCCCTCATTCCCTGTTGAATGTCTCTTTTTATTTGGCTCCCCTATATTCCTGTTATAAGTGAAACCATTCGATATTTTTCTCTTTCTTTCTGTCTTATTTCACTGATCATGATCCCTTCTAGATCCATCCATGTTGCTGCAAATTGCATGTGTTTGTCTTTTTTGAATGTTGAATAGTATTCCATTGTGTATATGTACCACATCTTTTTGATCCAGTCATCTATTTTTGGGCATCTGGGTTGTTTCCATATCTTAGCTATTGTAAACAGTGCTGCAATAAACATGCGGGTGCATGTATCCTTTCTGATTAGTGTTTTTGTGTCCTTTGGGTAGATTCCCAGTAGTGGTATTGCCGGGTCATATGGGAGTTCCATTTCTAGCAGTTTGAGGAAATCCCATACAGCTTTCTATAGTGGTTGTATCAATTTGCATTCCCACCAACAGTGTAGGAGAGTTCCTTTCTCTCCACATCCTCACCAACATTTGTTGTTACCTGTTTTTTTAATGTGCGCCATTCTTAATGGCGTGAGGTGGTATCTCATTGTGGTTTTTGTTTGTATTTCCCTGATTATAAGTGATGTTGAACATTTTTTCATATACCTGTTGGCCATTTTCTTTTCTTCTTTGAAGAAGTGCCTTTTTAGCAATTCTGCCCATTTTTTGACTGGGTTGTTGACTTTGTTTTTATTGAGTCGTGTGAGCTCTTTGTAGATATTTGTTATTAGTCCTTTATCAGTTGTATTGTGTGCAAAGATCTTCTCCCAATTAGTAGGGTGTCTGTTTGTTTTGATTATTGTCTCTTTTGCTGTACAGAAGCTTTTTAGTTTGATGTAGTCCCAGCTGTTTATCTTTTCTTTCACTTCCTTCGCTATGGGGGAAGTGCTTTTAAAGATTTTGCTGAGATGTATGTCAT
>PVIJ01006470.1:75000-91745 GCA_004024925.1 Scalopus aquaticus | reverse complement strand
TTTATCTTCTTTCCATGCTGAATAGTATTCCATTGTGTATATGTACCACATCTTCTGGATCCAATCATCTATTTTTGGACATCTGGGTTGCTTCCATACCTTTGCTATTGTGAATAGTGCCGCAATGAACATACGGGTGCATGTATCCTTTCCGATTAGTGCTTTTGTGTCCTTTGGGTAAATTCCCAAAAGTGGTATTTGTCCAGCACAACTCAAACGTAAATGTTATTCATTGAAATGATGTCAGTTGTTTCAACAGTAATCTAAAGAATATATGCTACCTTATGTGAATCTTCTCCAAGATAAAATGCTTTGGTAAAACAAACAAAACAATGGCCTTAAAATTCCCCTTGGACAGTGTAATGGGAATCTGTTAAAGCAATTAAATTCAGTTTAAGTAAGATATAAGATGCACCACAAGAACTAACCAAAAACAAAACAAAGCAAAACAAAACAAAAGAATCTAAAATTAAACATGAATCATGACCTTTGGAAAATTAATTTTGAATTCATGCTTTCCATAGCTATTTGATGTTAACTGTTGCTTACTATCTTACCAATAGTTAACAAAGCATTTCAGAAAAATCTAAGTTTCGCTATTTCATTTTTTTTAAAGATTTATTTATGCATACGAGAGCTGGGGTGTAGGCCAGAAGTGTGGGGGAGGGTGAGAGTATTCACCAGAGAGAGTGGGGAGCAGCACAGGCAGATTGACTGAAATACACTGCTGAGGGGAGCAGTGGACGAGACAGGAGAGGTCTGCTGCGCCATGTGGGAAGCTCCCTGGCCGGGGATCGAATTCGTGCTGCAGTGGCTGCTGATAGCATCACAGTGCTGACACTTTAACCCGTTGTGCCACTAGGGAGACCCTGGATATTTCATTTTTTAAAAGATTAAAAATGTCTTTAAAATGTTGATGTTCATAAATCAAAATAAACTGCAAGATACATTTGTTGTAAAATATGCAACTAAAGCAATATTATAATAAGATGTAAGGACATTAAAGCAAGGAAATTAAAAAGTTTATCTGTCAAAAAGATAATTCACGTACAATTTCTATTAATTTCGGATTTTAGGGGAAACCTTTTCTCCAGCCATTATATATCAAAATATAGTCTTAACTGAAGAAACATTTGAATAAGTCAAGTAACTCCCTGATAATTTGTTTCCTTTATAGCAACCTAGTATTGGACAATTTGCAATAAAAATGTAAGAAATACTGTTTGTATCTAGATGTTCCTTTAAAAGAAATTCCTTTAACATGTTCATGTTCAAATGATAGCAATACATTTAGTATTAAAATGGTTTATAGTATTTTCTGCAATAATGCTGCTTTGCCACATGTGACTGCATTGATTTTAGAATATATATAAAGGTTGTTTGTGAAGTTCATCTCCTAATTTAAGCTTGGTTTAAGAATTTACTGACAATTCTAGTTGCTCCTGACTTAGTAATGTTTTTCCAAATTGAAATGAATAATATACATATAAAGCTTTATATTAACATATATAGCATGTATGTGAAATACAACGACTTAAGAAATAGTCATTACTGTCACTAAAATACAAGTGAAAATCTTCGTAATACCAAAATATTGATCTGCTGAAATGAAAGCAAGAAAAAATTTGTAATAAATATGGTTATTTGATAAGTATGTAATAGTTAATGAGTTCTGTTTTGGTCATCTAAGTATCACCGTCTCATCAATGGGACACACAGACATACTCAATAATTACTAATTTAGTCATCTCGGATATTTTGTTGTCAGTCATAGAAACATAGTTTACGTGCATCTGAATTTTTATTTGCCATGAATTTGTATTTGTCAACATAAGGAGATAGAAAATATTTAAGTTTTTAGTTTTATTTAGAACTTTTAAATATTTAGATGTTTGACTTCATTGGCCTCCCTTGGTCCTCTTGCCCCCAGCTGCACAAATATTGGGTCTGCTATTGGGGAAGTGAATTATCAGCCTGGGGTCCCCCTCCTCTGGTGAGTCAAGGATGAATCCAGGGAGACCCTGAAGTATAGCTGGGCAGCCAAGGTGGGCCCTCCCCTTTCTCAGCGTCAATGAGAGACACATACCATGTCCCTGGCCCCCAGTCTCACTGATTTCCAACCATCTTTAACAAAAGGATAAACCGGGGCCTCCCTGGTGGCACAGCGGTTAAGTGCTGCGCTGTGGAGCTGTCGGCAGCAGCGATGCGAGTTCGACGCCCGGCCGGGGAGAATCCCACATGGTGCGGCAGACCTCTCCTGCCTCGCCCGCTGCTCTCCTCAGCAGTGTACTTCTGATCTGCCTGTTCTGAACCCCACTCTGTCTCTGGTGAAGCCTCTCGCCACTCCACACCTCTGGCCTGTACCCCAGCTGTATGTATAAATAAATAAATCTTTAACAAAAGGATAAACCTGTAAAGTAATATTTAAAAATGCAGTCACACAACTAAGGTGACACCTTCATGTGAATGACTATTTCTTGGTGTATTCTTCTAGTTCATCCGTCCTCTGACTGACAAACTCCTTATGAAGAGTGAACTAGTATCTCACTGTGGGGCAGCCTTCTAATTAGTATCATTCAGCTTGGAGAGGAGAATAAAAATGAGTTGAGGCATTCAAAGAAGTGTTACCATAAAGGAAGGATTTTCATGGGCTCGTATTTAATCTGCGGTCATTGGCCCAGTCAACGGCTATTCAGGCTGTTTTTTTTTTTTTTTAAAGAGCAAATTCTTTTTCTTTTTGAAGATTTATTTATTTATGCATACAAGCTGGGTGTAGGCCAGAGGTGTGGGAGGGTGAGAGGATTCACCAGAGACAGAGTGGGGAGCTGAACGGGCGGAATGAATGAAATACACTGCTGAGGGGAACAGAGCAAGACAGGAGAGGTCTGCTGCTCCATGTGGGAAGCTCCCTGGCCGGGGATCGAACTCGTGCTGCAGTGGCTGTGGATAGCTTCATAGTGCTGAGACTTAACCCATTGCGCCACCGGGGAGGCCCTGTTCAGGCTGTTCATAAAGATGCTCAGCTGAGGGCCAGCAAGGGCTGAAATCCAGCTCTTGCTCTGCTCACCAAGCCACGTGCCCTGATGCCAGGGTGAACCAGACCAAAAAGCTGCCTTTCTCGTCCTCAGGAAGGTGTTTCATGGGCGAGCTGGAGCGCCATCTGTGTGACTCTGGAGGACAGACCTAAGCCCCAGGGTGAGTCTGTGGGTGCTCACTTGCAGTTAGTGTAAGGAAAAGATAGTTTATAAACTTGATCTTGTTTAATCCTTCTAACAGTCCTGAATAGTAGCTACAGTTTTGCCCTAGCTTTGCAAACAAGGAGACTGAGGCTGAAAGGGTAAGTGATTTGCCCGATGTTTTTAAGTGGCAGACTCAGGAGGTGAAGACAGGCTCTTCTGATGAAAACCCCCAGCTCGTTCTACTCTGTGCACGGTGCTGCCTTCTCAGTTTGGGCAAGCCGGCCACAATGGGGGCTGTTTCCAAAACTAGCAATTTCCACATTTCTTTATGTATTTAGGGCAAGTCAACAAATCCTGGATGATTTCACTCACATGTGGAATATGGAGAAACAAATCAAAGGAATAAACAAGACTAAACCAAAAAAGCCGAGAAGTCTGGCTGTGGAATGGAGGCTTCCGGAGGGGGAGGAAGTGGGGACTCAAAGGGAGAGAGGACCCCTAGACTAGGGGGGAGGACTGTGAGTGCTGGTGATGGGTGTGGTGTGGTAACATACCACACCTGCAGAGGCTGAACCTAGACCTTAAATCACGTAGTGTTGTAAAATGAAGTCATCTCAATAAAAAAACAATAATAAAAAAAAAAAAAGAACATGCTGAGTGGCAACTCGTGTTGATCCAAAGGGGGACTCACTGGGCCATGAGTGGCTGAATGAGGAGCAGCCTGCCAAGTTAGGCAGGAAAACAGAAGCCACTCTATGCATGTGAAACGCTTTGCTAGCCAAGCAAGGCGGGGTGGGGGGCCGACACACACCAAACTCAAGAAAGCCACAGGGATCATCTCAGGCTGCATACGAAAGCAGGTGATGTGCAGATGTTAAGAACTTCTGGAAAGGGCCTCCCTGGTGGCGCAGCGGTTAAGCGCTGTGCTGTGGAGCTGTCGACAGCACTGATGCAAGTTTGACACCCGGCCAGGGAGATTCCCACATGGCACAGCAGACCTCTCCTGCCTCACCAACTGCTCCTCTCAGCAGTGTATTTCCGTCCATCTGCCTGTTCTGCTCCCCACTCTATCTCTGGTGAACCCTCTCACTGCCCCATCCCTCTGGCCTGTACCCCAGCTTGTATGCATAAATAAAAAAACCTTAAAAAAAAAAAAAGAACTTCTGGAGAGCCCTGCCCTCTCCTTCATTCCATAGCATCAAAGAGAGAGTTTGAATCTCTCCTGATAATTCTTTAGAAACTCCCAGCTAACCACAATTCTAACTGTATCCACGTCCTGAGAATGGTGGTTTCCCTTCTTTGGCCTTCTGATTCTCATAAAGGTGTTACTTATTGGAAGAGACTCTGACTCTGACCAGGACCACTTGGTGAAAGGGATGTGTGAAATGTAGTGGCTGGCTAGGAATGGGGGGTAGTAAAGCTGAGCTGAGAGCAGACACCCCAGTAAAATCCCTGAGCCCCTTTGCACCATGATGATGTAGGTTTTATAGAATATACTTACTAATTATCAGATCTCCTCTTGCTTTATAGTGAATTGGGAGTTGAAAGAGCTGCACATTCTCAGGCCCCTTTGAGAGCCTTGTCACTGTGGGAAGATACAGCGCAGAGAAGAAAGGCTGGGGCTACAGGTAAATTCCACATGTCAGCACCCTGCCTGAGATCAGCGTACCTTCATTTGACCTGGTTAAAAAAAACACACACACACACACAAAAAAAAACAAACAAAAACAAACAAACAAACAAAAAAAACCAGGTAGATGCAAAAGCAGGTCTGCTCCTCGGGCACTAGAAAAATTAAGGTTTGTACAAATGACTGTGTCTATGAGAAATATATTATGAATGGCAAATTTCAAGAGGTCAACTTTATATATGGTGCATCATAAAATTTGACTGAAAGGAATCTGGACATGATTTGGGCCCAGTTACTCCAAACTCCCTTACATTTCTGGAAATGTGAACATCTCTGAGAGTATATGGTTGGGAGGTGTGGGTAGTAACAGCATTCTTTCTGCTGAGAATCCTGGCAAACTATCAACCAGGAGGAATGGTAGCAAATTCTCAGTGATAATGGATTACAGAGCTACTGCTTTAGGGTTCAAGACCTACCAATATGGCCCAACAGGTGCTTGAAAACACACCTATTTTTTTTAATATTTTTAAATTTATTTTTGTTATTCATATCTTTTACATTATTGTGTGGTCCCTATAGGTTACCCACCACCTATTCACCCATGGAGCCATCACCATAGTCCTCCGTGCTCCCCTCTTCCCCCCTCTTGAGCCCTTCCCCTCCCCTCCTTCCCTGCTGAATGTCTCTATTTTGCTGCAACAGTCAAGAGAGGCTAGGAGGCTAAGTAAAGTCACATGAAAGTTAATGGCAGAGTTAAAATTGAACTCAATTGTCCTGATATCCAGCCTGAGATGTTTTCCATGATAGGATCCTCCACCTCTCATTTCAACATCTCTATCACCTCTCTCCCTCTATCTTTCTGTCTCCATCCATCATCTATCTATCTATCTATCCATCCAAGCTCTCTGTCATCTATCCTATGTTTCAATCATCTGCTTACCTCCCTACCCACTTATATATATCCTACCATTCTTCTATCTACCCCTCTGCTTTCTCTATCCATCTAATCACATAACTATACAATGTCTGCTATCACTCATCCATATATGCACATGAGACTCTACAAAGATATGAGAAGGTGTCTATTTCCCCTTCTAGAGTTAAGTAAGACAGGAATAAGAAACAGGAACCTATTGATTTTTGTGTTTGTTCTGGCTCCTACCTGAGTAAAGAAAAATGTTTTAATCCATAACACAGCATCATAACAATAGCAGGAACTCTGAATTTTTCCAATAGGTAATTCCAAGTTAAAGACAATGTATTTTAAAAATAGCCTAGAGTGCTGCAATATTAAAACAGTAGGCCACTGTGGCTATAATATACCAGCTATTGATAATGAGATTACAAACTCCCAGCTCCTAGTATTCTCCCTTCTGTGTCCCAGCACTCAATTTTGTTGCTGGGAATCACCTGCTGTTGAAGTGAGGGAAGGGTCTTGGTGGGTGTGAGCAAGTCTTTTGCTTACATTTGGTGTAAGAATTCTTGGGGCTTTGTCAGTATCAGTCAAGCCAGGTAAATGCATATCACCTTAGGAAACAAATCCTTAAAATGACTGGTTCAAGTTAGAAAGTCATGTCTCTATTTACATATCTAAAACTATGCTATTTATGTATATGGTTTGTTTATTGTATTGAAAGAGATGTTCTCTTCTGCCAAGCCTTAAGGGAACATAAATTCAATTCATTAACTACCAAACATATGGCTTATATCTGAAATACCTTGTTGGAATTTGGGGACTGATTTTTAAGAGGCACATTGACAAACTACGTTATATTCATAGTGTGACCAGGGTGAATAGTTGTACTAAGAAGTATAATTTAAGAAAACAATTTATTAAATATTTTGTTAAGCATGTCACGTGGATACCTGCTTTTGATTCTCACAGCCTTTTACCTTTGTGACATAACCAGTGAGTTCAGATCACCTAACGAGCCCTGGTGCCAAAACCTGAACTTTTATCTGCTGGCTGAAAAGTGAGGCACCTAGAAACCATCTCATATGAGAAGCCATAGAAGAACTGAGTGTCTGTGCTCATAGAGGAAAAAAGTAGAACTTGCACCAAGTGAGACTTGTTACTGGATGGAGATTTTATCACGCGAGGAAACTCCCATCGTTAAAACTGAACTTTTAAACAAAAATGAAACAATCCTTTTCTTAGGATAAAAGATTTCAAATCTAAGCTATATTGAACATATGATGTAGGCAAAATAGCACTAATAACCAAATTATTGATTTCATTTCTACTTATTATTAGAAGAACAAAAATTGAGAGTCTCAAAAAGTTGAAAAAAATCATCATAAAAAGTAAGTCTTTAAATTCCTAGGACTTTTCTGAAGTTGACTCTGGAGAGCATGTCAGATTTAGGCCACCTTCTCAGAATTGATATGAGAAGGTGTCTATTTCCTCTTCTAGAGTTAAATAAGACAGGGAATAGGAAACAGGAACCTATTGATTTTTGTGTTTGTTCTGGCAAGGGTCTCTTTCACAGCCCTTGTGGTTTGGAATTACATAATCTCCAGTCTGACACTTAAATTACTGCCTCATGATATTGTGCTAAGGATTGAATGAGTTAATGTATGGGAAGCCCTAGTGCTCGCACATCATAAAGATAGGAAGAATCATCAAACAGAAACAAATGTATTTTAAGTTCCCTAAATCTGTTATTTTTCTGTATAATATTACAGTTCAGACTTTAAATCTACTGAATCCACCAGAAGTCTGTTTGTCTGTTGGTAAATATAATCATCTTAATATAGCCAAGTCATATATATTTTCATTGGCTTAACCAGTATTTACAGTGTAGCTGGCACTAACTGTATCAATTGTGCACTAAGTCTACAGAAATAATTAAGATAGGGTTCTATGCTTTAAGGTTAGCATAAAAATAAATAAATGCAATTTAGCAAAATTAATACTTACAGTGGAAGTGATTTAAATAAAAGTTAAATGAAATAAAGTCAGTAACGTGTTTTTAATGTGTGAGGCTGCGCTTACTAAGGTATTCTTCATGGTTTACATAATCATTGGTAGTTACCCTTTACCTTACACAGAAGAGGTCAGCTTAGAATTCATTTACTGTATAAAATTTGCATATATCTCTACCAATCATTTGCACATGAAACAATTAGGAATCCTAAGCTGAAGTCCTGCGCAGTCTCTCTTTTGTATTACCTTATTTCTTTTCTTTTCTTTTTTTTTTTTTTAGAGATTTATTTACTTATGCATACAAGATCTGGTGTGTAGGCCAGAGGAGTGGGGTGGTGACAGGATTCACCAGAGACAGAGTGGAGAGCAGAAGAGATCTACTGAAGTACACTGCCGAGGGAAGCAGTGGGTGAGAGAGGAGTGGTCTGCTGTGCCACATGGGAAGTACCCTGGCTGGGGATCGAACTCATGCTGCAGTGGTTGTGGATAGCTTCATAGTGCTGAGACTTAACCCATTGCGGCCACCAGGGCGGCCCCTATTTTTCTTTTTTTTAAAAGTTCATTTATTTATGCATACAAGAGCTGGGGTGTAGGCCAGAGGAGGGGTGAGAGGATTCACCACAGAATGGGGACCAGAACAGGTGGATTAACTGAAATTCACTGCTGAGGGGAGCAGCAGGTGAGGAAGGAGAGGTCTTCTGCGCTATGTGGGTCAGCTCCCTGGCTGGGGATTGAACTCGTGCTGCTGTAGCTGCCAATAGCTTCATAGTGCTGCGACTTAACCCCCTCCCACCACCAGGGAGGCCCCGTGTTACCTTATTTCATTCCATGACTAAACTTAAGATCCGTGCCTAAACTTTTCTCCTACTTCTGAGTAGGAGAAAATCTTTGCAAATAAAGTTTAGTAGCACAGAAGTTCCACAGTGAACAAAAACACTCTTGGTCAAACCTTTGATTTGGATAGGCTGTCCCATCAGTGAAAGGGAAAGAAGTCACGGTTCTTAGGTGTCAGTGAGATGAGTTTGGAGAAGAACAGAGGAGGCAGTAGAGGAGCAGTGCCCAATTTTACCATGCTGACCTACTGTTTATTGTCACAGAAAATGGGAGATACATTTTAAAGATTTGCCAAAGCACAATCAGCCTTGATCTGCAACATGTGAGCCAATAGCAACAACAGAGTAATTATACCAACAATTATCCAGGATGCAGAAGCAATGAGAACAGTAATGAGTGAGTAGCATATTCAGGGCCTCCCTGGTGGCACAACAGGTTAAGCACAGCACTATGAAGCTATCCACAGCCACTGCACCACGAGTTCAATACCCAGCCAGCGAGCTTCCCACGCGGCACAGCAGACCTCTCCTGCTTCTCCCGCTGCTCCCCTCAGCAGTGTACTTCGGTAGATCTGCCTGTTCTGCTCCCTGCTCTGTCTCTGGTGAATCCCCTCACCACCCCACACCTCTGGCCTACACTCCAGCTTGTATGCATAAATAAACAAATCTTTAAAAAAATTAGCATCAAAATCTATTTTGGAAGCATGATGAGAAAACTTCCTACTGGATTGGGCATGGGATGGGAAGAAAA
Organism: Scalopus aquaticus; assembly: GCA_004024925.1. NCBI lineage: Eukaryota > Metazoa > Chordata > Mammalia > Eulipotyphla > Talpidae > Scalopus > Scalopus aquaticus. The sequence goes on along the minus strand of PVIJ01006470.1, from coordinate 82,426 downwards.
GATGAAGCAAGAAAGACTGTGCCAGGTGGATGGTGAAGAGGGTGAGGGTGGTAAAGTTGTGGGCTGGGCCCTCCCTTTAGAAGGAAGAGGGTTGAGATGATTTAAGATTTATAAATTGATTTATAAACAAGTTAAAATGGGTGTGTTATAAAACTTTTCCATGTCAGAAAGCATCATAAACCTTAATAGGAAGAATTCATCACTTTCAAATCAAACAACTGAGAATAGAAAGAATATCAAGATCATGCTTGGTTTGAATACTGTAATTATGTTATAAAAGTCTCAACCCTTGGTCCTCCCTGGTGGCCTAGGGGTTAAGTCTCAGTGCTATCACCTTGACAGCCTGAGTTCCATCCCTGGCCAGGGAGCTAATTCACTTATGGCACAGCAGACCTCTCCTGTCTTGCCCGCTGCTCCCCTCAGCAGTGTATTTCAGTAGATCCGCCTGTTCTGCTCCCCACTTTGTCTCTGGTGAGTCCTCTTATCCCCTGCACCTCTGGCCTACACCCCAGTTCTTCTATGCATAAATAAATAAATAAATAAATAAATAAATAAATAAATAAATAAATAATCTTTTTACAAAAAGCCTCAGCCCTATCACTGATTTGTTCTAAATCAGATGAATGTAGTTCATTATGTCTAAATTATGACGAGTAACTGATATAAAAAACTTAGAAAATCAGACTTAGACTGGCAGATCTTTTTCATTTCATTAGTATTTTATATGGCCAGAACATATTAATTGATTTTATTATGAACTTTCTAAACATTCTAATAAAGAGGCATGACACTGAAATGTCTTTGCTGGGGGCCTCCCTGGTGGCACAAGGGGTTAAGTCTCAGCACTGTGAAGCTATAGACAGCCACTGTGGTATGAGTTCCATCCCAGACCAGGGAACTGACCCACATGGTGCAGTAGAACTCTCCTGCCTTGCCCGCTGCTCCCCTCAGCAGTGTATTTCAGTAAATCTGCCTGTTCTGCTCCCCACTCTGTCTCTGGTGAATCCTTTCACTCTCCCACACCTCTGGCCTACATCCCAGCTCTTGTATGCATAAATAAAAGGAATCATTAAAAAAAAATGTCTTTGCTTCTTTTTCCTTCTGTGCATGTTGGACTATATTTCTAAATGATCACAAATATGTGACTTATAGACTCTCCTTTTAACAATTTCATATGAATATTGGTATAAGTTTTTGGATTTTTATGGCATCTTCATTTTTAATTTGTTTGCAAATATTTCTCCTTAATGTATTAGTTATGAATTTTAAATTATGAAGTGCATTCTAACATGTTTGAAATGTTGATGAACAAATTAATTCAAAACCAACATGCATATAAAATTATATAATATATATATAAATTATCCAGTAACTTTCTAGTTTATTTAATACTAGTAGATACCTCATTGAAGGAGGCAACCTGAGAGTTGGAGAAATACTGGCAGACCAGAAGTCTAGTCTTTACATGTCAATTACCCCCATGATCTTGAACAGATCTCTCAACTTACTAAACTTCAGCTTTTACCTATTTAAAAACAAAAGGAAGCTATCCTGCATGATCTAACAGTCTTTCCCAGTTCTGTAAATCTGTATTTATTTTGTTAGCATATTTTCATATTTTATATGGTGTAGAACAATTTCTAAATTTATATTTAATAATCATCAACAGAGACTTGAATGTGTTTTTTCTTTCTTTCTTTTTTTTTTCCTAATGATTTATTTTCATTTATTTATGCATACAAGAACTAGAGTGTAGGCCAGAGGTGCAGGGCAGAGACAGAGCAGGGAGCAGAACAGGCAGATCTACTGAAATACACTGCTGAGCGGAGCAGTGGATGAGACAGGAGAAGTCTGCTGCACCATGTGGGTCAGCTCCCTGCCCTAGGGTTGAACTCAAGCTGCAGTGGCTGCTTATAGCTTCATAGTGCTGAGACTTAAACCCCTGTGTCACCAGGGAAGCCCCCCTTTTTTTTTGAGAACAGTAAAGGTGGATTTATTAAACCCACCTTTGAAATACACTGTTGAGAGGAGCAGCAGGTGAGATGGGAGAGGTCATCTGCCCTGTGTGTGTTATTTTTAGGATGTACTTATTTATGAGTAAGATTATATTATCTGTTTTCTGTTGTTGGATAATAATATATATTAATTCAGATATATGAAAATAAAAACAAGATCACTTCTACTCATCCTTCAAGGTTCAATTTACAATTTTCTTTATTAGGTGCCACCCTAGGCCAAATCACCATTTCCTTGGTGTCTCCTGATGTTTTTCTTCTCTCTCTGCTAGAGGCCCCATTCATTTTGTCCCATATTTCTAGTAGTTTATTAGCCTACTTGTATCCCCTGCTAGACTGTAATTTGTTGAAAGTGTGGGTCTGTTTGTCTTTGTCATCTGCAGGTTTGAGCAGAGTGCTTTGCATGTGGGAAGTACTGGAGAAAACTTATAATTGGCATCATAACCTCTAGTAAGTCGTATTTACACAATCAAGACTAATAGTGCCAAAATATTTGCTTTTAAAAAAGTATACTTTTATTGGAAAGTTATTTGTCTCTCATATATGTACTTTTACCCCAGACTCTGACTCAAGCAAAATTAATGTCTTTCACCATTTGATTTCCCACAGCTTTCTTATTTCGACCTTGTCCAAACTTTCCTGCTGCCTGGAGCACTTTTCTCTCTTCCCCCTTTCTCTATCTCTCTTTCTCTAGACAATGTCTACTCATCCTTGGACTTAGACATCTCTTTCTCCAAGAAGCATCCCTAACTCTTCATACCACCCCCAGACTGGGTTAGGTGTTCCTCCCCTATGTTCCCTTGGCCTTCTAAATGACCTCAACTGTTATATTTATAAATTCCCTTGTAATACATTTCTTTTCTTTTCTCTGACCAAGAATATCTGGAAGTTCAAAGTCTTTTTACTGTTCGTGATTAAATCCTCAAGTATACAGTAGTGTCTGTTGTAGAGTGAATACATAATCTTTAATCACTTTTTCTAATGTGAAAACAGAATTCCATCACTGGGTTAGGGTAGCCCTCTCTAAATCAGGTTGCATGTGAATAATTACAGCATCAATTTTTCTCTATTTACTCAATAAGAATCATATATATGCCAGGCCAGAATTGTTGCCATTTCTGAATGGAGAAGGGAAAGATATGTTCACAGCACTGAGGTTTAATTGTCCCTTCTTGGGACAATTTATAGTGTCCTAAATGGAGAAAAATATCAACATCTACATTTGCAATTTGTCTCATTATAATTTGCACCATGTATACAGAGCTTCTGCATACAAAGTCTCAAGCTATGAGCCAACACAAAGGGGCTAAATTAAAGTGTCTGCTCATTGATTGTTCCACATGGTGAAGAATAACCAACAGTTGATCATTCATCTGACATTTTTTCTGCATGAGCAAAGTAAGAAGAGATAACTCACCTCTCCAGTGAAGACATATTTTCTGAGAAATCAACAGTCATACATTATATCGGTATATAAGTATGAGAGGAAATGTCTTTGAATACATATCTATCTACCTGCACATAAAAATTTGAATACTCCTACCATTGCCACCATCTTTCCCCTCCCTCCCTTTCTTATAAGAGAAGATTTTTCATAAGAGTTCCTAAATTTTAGTAGGTATAAAATTTTTGAGGCTGCACAAACTTGATTACTATCAAATTGATAATAATTTGTGAATTGAGCTACCAGTTTACAATCAAAACACTTACAGGCTCAAGAAAGAGATAAAGGTGGATAAAGTCAGCGTTGAAATGAGTGGGGAAAGAAATATCTCCTCCCACAGTGAGAATACAAATTCATAACCATCCATGTGCAAACTTATGCATGAGAAAAATAATAGTGAAAAATCAAGTAAATGCAAATGTATGTAAATTAACTTTCCAGAAAAACATTGTTATGTTTATTGTACTAACAGGAGACTTTAGTCACTTTTTTCCCCATTTACAGTGTGGGTTGTTCATATAAAAAAAATTATTATCATCACATTTATAGGGCACTCACTAACTTGAATTGTAATCAAAATTTTAAAAGTCTTAAAAACTGAAAGAGGACATATTTGATTGAAATGGAAAGTGAACTCCAGGCAAACATGTTGTTTGAACTCTGCCTGATGTACTTCTGCTGCCAAGAAGCATTAAATATGTCAATATGTGAACGGTCAATATGTGCTTACATCTCACATGTCATGTTTAGCGAGAATGTTCCACTCTTAGAAAATTATATTGTTAAAAATAAGTGACAAAGCTGGAGCAGCCCCTTCAAATCCATAAAGGCATTTGGAGGAACTGAAGCATGCTTATCATGAAACCAGGATTTCTAAAATAGAGAGAGTCTGGGGCTCATGTAGCATCTTGCCAAGTAATCAGATAAAAATGATTACACAAATTTCCAACAATAAATTCCTTCTGTGTTTGCTGAGTGAGCACACAGGGAAGGGAAGAAGCACATCTTTAGAACCACATTTTTATCTTTTAGACTTTTCAGTGGAGGGTTTATAAGCATCTCTTTTCTTTTTCTCCCCTTTAAGACTCTATCTGAAAAGGTCTTGAGAAGCCCTTGAAACAGAAAACTTAAGCTTAAATCCAGACGTAGAGCCGGGTCCATTTCTTGACAATGAAAAAAGGGGAAAAATCATCCCAAACTTCCTTGTTACCATCCAAGCAAATGTCCTATCTATCATAAGGATCGTGGCTCCTGGGTAATAGATCGGGCACATCAATAAAATGCTGTAACCACAGTTTGAGACAAATGCCCTGATATATATAAGGTCAGAGGTTGGCCAAGGTCATGTAGAATTCTAAGCATATTTGTCACTGGCCAAGCTTCAAACTGACTTTTAAATTTTGTCAGACATGAAAAACTGCTAGCAGATGGTGTCAAGATAATTCCTCTCTGTGTTAAAAACACACTTAGGTAGAGTCAATAGTAAAAAAATCAAATAATTAATCCAATCAGCAGTATAGAATATACCTGGCACCATTTCTACAACAGAAATGTGATTTCTGTCTATCCAATTAATGAAGCCCAACAACTAATATGCAGTAGCCTACTGATACAATCAGCAAATGGTGACTTTGGAGAGCAACGGATCATCCCAAGCCAAAAGGCAAAAAGAGTATGTTATTCTAAACTCTACTCCTATTTCCAACTGCCTGCCACCTTCACATCACCACCCTCATTGCCACCCTGAACTAAAAGAAAATGAGTTCAGATTATGAGTCCCCTCTGTACAGAAAGAACCCCCATCCAAATTCTTTAGCCCATTCTTTAATTAATCTGAAAACATGGTACAGAGGCCCCTCAGATGTGAGAAACTATATGCTGTTGGTTCACAGGTATAAAGTAGAAGGCAGAAGAGGGGATTTAAATGCCCAGACTGGTAGAGTAAAGCAGAAAAATATTGCCATTCATTAGAAAGCACAAGGAAGTATGTAATTGCTAAATAATTTGTAATGTTTGCTTTTAAAATATTTTGGGAACTACACACCATTACATTTAATAATGCAAGTATTTGTTTTACTCTAGTCTGTTGTGACATTTCTCAGCTGAAATGATTTAGAGATTTAGAATCACAATTCTTTTAGCTGCTAAGATTGAAAATCACATACAATTTTTAAATGCAGATGTGCGAACAGATGAATCCTGGCCATGGTCATCTGTAGCTGTAGAATATCACAGAATGCTGGGGGAAAGTCTTCTGTTTGAATCATTCTGGGTACCCGGAATTTCCAGTTAGATCCTGTTCCCCCACTGAGTCCTGTCTACTGCTTTGTCAGAGTGACAGCATCATGGAATTTTAATTATCAACCCGAAGACAAAAGAAAGTTTTCATGCTCGAAAGTGTCCGAATCCGGGTCTTCTGGCATTTGGGGTAATTTCCTAGAAAACCATCCCTTTGGATAGAGTTATATTTCTTCCACACCTCAATGGAGCACAATAAAGATTTTACTCTATGCTCCAATAATCACTGGCAAGAGCAGGATGCCTCCTTGTCATCACACAGGAAAAAGCACATGAAGAAGATTCCAGGAATGAGGAAGATGGGGTAAAGTGAGGTCACAACTGGCAACAAGAAAACCATCCAGTCTTTGAACACAAAGATTGCAAATGTCTACTGTTTTTAAAACTTATTATTTTTGGCAGGGTTGCATATGTTCTCTGTGCTCATTCCATGAATCTGGCTGATTATTATTCCAATCACCAGAGGAAGAGAGAGTCACATTAATTTGTAGTAATTAATAGCACTGATGCATTTGACAGCGCATGTTAACAAGCCTCTTTGATTGTTTGGATCTCTAACTGCGGCCCTTCTTGTTTGCATCACCTCCAAGGAATTCATAATATCAAAGCTTAACGGTATCTGATACTTGTCAAAATGCAATTTATAAAAGTTTAATTCTTTTATTGATTTAGTTTGGTTTTGATGCCTGCAGAGTCAGCTCCCTTGACAGAACTTAGCGGATTCAAATGCTTGTCACCAGCTCGGCCTCCTTTTTGCAGGGAACAATTGCCATAGGCCAAGCCAACAGGCATGGTTTAATTGCCATTAATTAAAAGCATAAATCTCTTTTTTCTTCAGTTGCTCTGCTCTTAAAGGGGGCTGCACATATCTCTCTTTTCCTGTGTTTGTCAGAACACCTTCTGGCAAGCAAAGTTAACCCATTCCATCTTTCTAAGCACTTTCTGGGATAATCTTTTGAAGCATTGCTCTTATGATCTGATGTGAAATGCATGCGGTTCGGTGATATTTAATAAACTGGATTTCTTCTTTATTGCAGTATAATGAGGTCAAATGAATCCCTCCATGGGTTGTATACATGCTTAAATGGTTTTTGCATCAAATTCTTTTTGACAGCAAGTAAAACAGCAGCCAAACAAAACATCAGCTACTCAAAATTAGAAGGGAGGTTGGATTGGATAAGAATAAGCTTTTAACACAAAAACACATATCCGTTTTAACACTAGGTGCAAGTAATCTTCCAACAAAATAAATCTGCCTGGTCATTTCAGAGTGGAAGCAATTAGTGAGATTCCTGGGATAAAGGGAAGTGCTGAGCTTAACAGAGCCCAAATGATTATACAGTAAATATTATTCCAGCTCCGTTTACCTTCTAGTATTATCATTAAATCTATTTCATTTAGAAGGAACCCAGTGATGTTGTGAGCAAGGTAAAAATAATGAGGAGAACTCCTCGCTCACTTTGATGGGGGAAGGTAAAGAGGGTGGGTGAAGTGGGTAGGTTCCTTTTATTATTTTTTTTACTTGCCCACAATTATCCTATGAAATGATTATCCACCAGGCTTTGCTATTCAATGGCGGTGTCAAAACAATTCGGTTTCCCCAGGCTGCCAAGCGCCTTCTCTTTCCCCCTCAGTCCTGCCGCCGTTAGGGGAAGTGTCGCTGTAAGCA
>PVIJ01006470.1:0-70000 GCA_004024925.1 Scalopus aquaticus | reverse complement strand
GGGGCGGGAAGGAGAGAGGCTTAGACTCGGTAACCAGCGTTCAGCTGAGCCGGGCGGTTGGATGGGGAGCGGGGCGAAAGGCAGCATGCGGGTCACACCTGGGTCCCCGGGCAGGGCTGGCTCTCGTCGCTCATCCCCCGGTGGGTGGGGTAGGGGCCTCGCCAAGCTGCAGCACAGGGGTCTGGTTCGGCCGCCAACAGCAAGTCCCCGAACGCCGAAGCCACGATTCGGCGGAACATACATTTTCGCCCGGATTACAGGCAGAGGCTGGTGGCTCAGTGTAAATGTCACACAGCAGCTTTTAATAAAGGAATGTTCAGATTGTTAGATTGCGCGGTACATTGTGAGTTCTGTGCTTCCCCCCTTCCCAATCCGTCTTCCACCTCCCGCATCCCACCCCCCTTCCCAAACACACATCACACTGCGGCGCGCGTTACAAATATATTACATATTCAGAGTGATCTCGCTGCGGCGCCCGCGGGAGGGGCGCTGTCAGAGCTTAACATCCACCTAGCCGAAGGCTGCAGGGCTCCGGGGCGGTCCGCTGGCGCTAGGAACGGGAGAAAGACCCAGCCCAGCCCTGCTCTGCGGGCGCTTCTTTTGTACTCCCACCCTCGAATGTCTGAAAGAAATTCCGGTTGGGAAGGGGTCCTAAAAGCGCCGAGCTAGGAGGCGGGACCTTTAGTTCTCGGCCAAGGGACTCCTGTTAAGAGTATTTTAATTCTTTCACAACGGCCCTCCCAAATCTTAAAAACCTAACCAATTGAAGGCATACACACAAAAGGGGGAAGGGTAACAAAATCAATCCGCAGAGTTCAAAGCGCAGGAGCGCGGGAGGGTACTGCGGGGTGCAGGTTTCAGGGCCGAGTGAGCAGCGGGTGATCCCACCACGGAGCAGAGACGGCACGCCCCACCGACAGCTCTCTCTCTCTCTCTCTTTCTCTCTCTCTCTCTCTCTCTCTCTCTCTCTCTCTCTCTCTCTCTCTCTCTCTCTCTCTCTCTCTCTCTCTCTGTCTCTCTCTCTCCCCACACACCCTAATCTCTCCCACTGCTTCCCAGTCTCCTTTCCCCTGCCAGCCAAGAGCAGCTCATCCTCAGAGAGAAAAATGTGAGTGTGAGCACATTACGCACCATTAGGGAGACACTATGTTGTTAATGTGGCCTAATTAGTGCCGCTAACAGAGCAAATATTATTATATTGAATAATGATAATATGATGAAAATATTAATGCTTTTCAACTTTGCACAGGGGAGCCATTCTTTTGGTTCTCCCGGGACATCCCAAGTATGCTCAGACCCACCAGCAGATGCGAGCCGACGCACCTCCCTGAGCGGGAGCCCGCAGACCAACTGAGACCTTAGCGTGTCCTCGCAGACACAAACCCCACCCTGAGCCACGCTACACATCGCCCATCGCCACAGACCGCCTTCTAATGGCGCCCTCTTTTCTCTGTAGCACGCCATAAAAAGCAAACCAAATTGGGGTCCCTCTTTACAGCGCTTTTGCTTGGCACCCCAGGAATTTTGAGCGCTGGGTTATGTTATGCTTTAACAAGGACAGCTAGGCAGGTGGAGTTTCGGGAGAAGGACCCACTTAATTAGTATTTGAATTCACAGCCCTCTCTCATTGCCAAATACTTTTCCCTTAGGAATTTGGTGAAAAGCAGGCATTTAACAATTAGGAAATGCGGGAGGCTCCTCAAAATAGGGATTTGAAATCTTACTTCTTTTAGCAAGTTTGGAGGGAAAGGCAAGGAGAGGCGTGAACAGGTTGGGTGGGAGGCGCGTACTAGCTGGCCACAGCGTGCCTGCGTGCGGATGATCCGCGCGCCCACCCCCTGTTCAGTCCCCACACCCCACTCCATCCTCGGAACCCCAGGAAACCGGGCCGAGGAGGCTGGGTGTCTTTCCCTTGCTGCCCAAGGACAGGCCAGCCCGGTGCAAGGCAAGGGCCTCAGAAGAGTTCTCAAAGTGAGCCTGACAGTAGCCTATTCCGGAGCCTTGGAGCGCTGGGTCCGGGAGGGAAGACGCCCGTCTCGGTATGAACCGCTTCCTCCCCCAGCGTGCGGCCCGCACCTCTCATTTCCGCGTGTCGTGGACCCTTTTCCCTCGAGGCAGCATCGCTCTTAGCTGCCGTTGAACCGGCTGTTGTCCGAGGCCACCCATTTCCCCAGCCCCGGGCTCCAGGACTAGAAATTGCATCCTAGACGCGCGTCTAGTTCAGCAGGCCCCAGGGCAGGGGTGGGCGGTTGCGTAGGCAGGAACCCCGAACTTGGAGTACCGCGTAGACCGCGTGGGGGTGGGGTGGGGAGGGAGCTGCGGGGCCTGCTCTCCACGCCCGCAGCCGCTCGGTGTCTGGAAACCCAAGCCCGCCCGCCCCAGAAGCAGGAGCCGGGGCGGGAGCTTTCAATTTGTTCCACTGATGGCTCTAACTTAATAAGGCGATTGATTAGTGCTCAAAGTGCCGTTTTAATTAGCCGCTTGTTAATTAACATCGCAAATGAATTTCCTCTTCCCTGATTGGCATCTTCGCCCAGCGCTCTGAGGCTCTCGTTTCTCTTCTGCCTCGGCCTCTCCATTCCCTCTTTACCTGAGAAGTTGGCAGTGGAACCAACTCCTTTCACGAGGGAGTGCTTTTTATAGCGGGAGGTGGCGGTGTTACCCGGGGTCCCTTTAATTTACCCAGGAGCTAGTCTGCAATGGACAATGGGTCAGTGGGGGTTGGGGGTGGAATAAAATCTCTTCTCGTGTTTCTCCTCCGCCCCTCCTCCAACTGCTCCACTGTCGTTTTCTCCAACTCCACCCCTAAGACGGAGGGAAGCGTCCTTATCCCTCCAGAATTTGGAATTCGAGAAAGAAGAACGTGTGCGTAGGAGTGGCGGCGAGCTACTGCTGTCCGGGTTTGAAGGGGCGGGGCCATCTTTTGAGATCACCTCTAATTCCCCGAGACCTGTTGTGAAATTCTGCTGCCAGGTCTGTGGATACGTACAGTTCCTTCCTGTTCCCTCCACAGTGCTCCAGGAGTATTTTGTGCTTCTTGCAGCACTTAGGGGAGTCAACACATGCCACAATCAGCACCACAGTAAGGAGAATAAAAGTTTGCAACAGTGTGGACATTTTTGCACTCTTATTACTCATAGCTACCTTATAAATGCCCTATGCATCCCTCACTTGAGATGCACCCCTTTCTCTTTCCTGGCTGAACACAGTTCATTTTCTTTAGAAAACCTTTCCAATATTCTGCTTCTTCTCAGGGTAAAACTTCTCTCTTTTGAACCCCCATTATAGTAGGGTCATATTGGTATCATGACATTTATGACAGTTTCCAGAATGTTCAAGCTCCTGTCAACTTTCTGAGCTGGGTTATGTTCCGTTCTCAAGCACAGATGCACATTTAGGAATGAACTGAGTGAATGAACTGCCTTAGCAAATGTGGGAAAAAACAGCATGGATACAATCCCTAGAAATAACAGCCACCTCTGTGTCTTTCCATTTCTCAAATTTTTGTCTTATTTCCTAGTAACAATCACCCTGTTCTGGGTGAGGATGATTCTCCCCTTTCATAGAGAGGGAAGCTGGTGATCAGAGATTAATGCCTTGCTCAGGCCTATTGAAAAGTAGCAAAATGAGACTAAATTAACTCCCTTTCAGCATGTGCTCCTCTAAAGCTCCGCTTCTCTTCATGCTGATCACAATTCTTTACCCGCCCTTTCTCTCCTGACTGAGGTGCTGAGCTACTGTCTATGGGCATACCTGGACACTGGAGATCTCTCCTGCGTGCCCTGAGAGGGCACAACTCATGTCACCCCCCCTCCCCCAAAGGAAAACTAACTTCACTAGGTCTCTTCTAAAGTGATAATTTTTATATGTGGTAAAGCATATAATTCTCACAAATTTTAGCATGATGCCAGAACTATTTCTCAAAACTTTTATTCCCTGAGGTTAATTAGTAATTGCATAGATTATCAACCTGCTGTTCTCTTAAAAGTTTTCAGTTGCCTTATTTTTTTATTTTACTTTAATTTTCCCCCTCTGCTCTCAGTCTCCACTCTCCTGATTTCAGTCTATTTAAAGCACTCAATTTTTATGTATCCATATCTTTTTCTTTAATATATTATTTTTCAAAGCAAAACACATCAAGTGCTTAAGCAGTTAGAAATGTATTGATAGGCTAAAAAAGATGGAATTAAAAAAAACCCTACGTTTCAGTAGCTTTGAAAAGACGAGAGGTCACAGTATCGTCAGGGAGGCAGTCTTAGAAGCTAGAGAGCTTAGTTGTGTATCTTGCATCTTTTACAGAAAGAAACAATAGCTGGCATCTCAGTTCGGAGCTATTGGCGCCGCCCAGTGGAGGGTAGCGCCTTTGCACCTCATTCCTGTCAATTGGCATTGTCACCACGTAAACCCTTGGAAACATTAACATTAAATACTATAGGAAGAAACACCAGTTTCAAGTTCATCTCAACCTACAGGTGCATTTCTTCAAAGTTCAGTTTAATTTTTAAAAAAAATTTTCACGTGTCAGTTTAAGCACAATACCAAATATTAAATCTTGGTTGTAAATGTAGGTTTCAGAGGGTGTATTAAGAAATAAAACTTGTTACAATACTCCTGTTTAAATCATTTCTGTGGTGGGGAGGAGGAATCTCCAGTCATGATCAGGACTGATAAATCCTTCAGAGCTGGGAAGGAAATGTTAGTTCTTTTTTACCTGCAGTTGGCAAGTGACTGCTTTCTGTGTGTGAATTCTGAAATCTTCCAAAAATTAAGAAAAATTTGCTTTCTTCCTTTGTCTTTTTATTTTAAGAAAATGAAGACCTGAAAGTGGAAGATCATTTTCCAACTTATCTCGGTTTAGGACTATGTTGCTTTATATCATAAATCCGGTGGGACAATCTCATTTTAAATTCAGTTAATACATTTCCTTTCAGACATAAGAGAGTTGAAAATATGACCAGTCTGCATGCTGTTCTATTTCTGAATTTTATTTTTTAAAAGGAAAAGTTCATTATCTTGCTATGCTCGAAAGTGCATGACTTCTTGGTGCATACATCATAGGTACTCAGAAAAAAATTTACGGGCAAAAAGAGAAATGTGTCTGCAGAAAAGACTGAGAAAAGTTGAGAAACAAAAGCATAGGCTTCTGGATTTGTTTTCATTAAGTTTTCAATCTAGAATTTGAGTTTCTCTTTTGGGTCTTCAGGCCACTACTAGGATTTCCTGTCTGGTAGGGGCTGAAAGGTAGGATACTTGATAAAAGTCAAGGCCATATTTTTACCCTCACAATTGTTGCTCTTGAAAGCTGACCTTCTAACATTCCACCTAAAGAAGCTTCTATGATCTTAACCTTTTCTTAACAAAGCTCAGCTGAGATATTTACAAAATGGGGCCTACTGGGCTTCCATTACTTTGCCTCAGATTTCTAATAAAATGAACATTCCCTTTCACCCTGACACGTCAACTTCCTCTCTCCCTTTCTTTTTAGATTTTCCTTTTTTAAAAATAGGGTCATATTTTTATCTCCATTGCTAATGTCATGGATTATTCCAAACAAAACAAAACAAAACCAAAAACGCTGTCCAACCTCCCACCACAAGCTGTGGGATCAGGCTTTTGAGTTCTTGAGCCATTTTAGGCGTCGAAACAAAACAAAAACAGGCTTAAATGAATTATTTATCAAGGTCGAGAATAATTGATTTGTGCGGTGCCATGAGTTCTGGATCTTAAATTTGTTTTTTTACCCCCTCACTTCCCACCCTAAATAGGCAAAGAAGGAAGTGCTGGTTGGAGCCCTAGGTCTGGGAGGAAATGGACCTTAATAGGGGGTGTTTAAGTTGGTGAGTGATGTCAGAATGAGAATAACCCTAATTGACATGTGAAGAGAGAAGAGTGTGTAGCGATCGCCTGCACACTCCGGCCGCCCCAGCGCTTTTCCCACGGAGGCCTACCGAGCGAGGCGCGCGGGGTGCCGAATCCACTAGGGACTGTGGCGCCCGGCCTCAGAGACAAGGCGTCCTGACCTTGAGTAGGACAGATGCCCTAGTGAACTCCGGGCCCGTGGCTCTGAAATCCTGGGCCTCAAGGTCGACGTCCCGCCCATAAGTTCCCAGGAGGGTCAGCCTGACCGGTGCGGGGTCCCCGCTCCAAAGGCGGCTGCTCCGACTCCGCTCCAGGCATCAACCAGGCCCTCCGCCGCTCCCGGGCCGAGGGATCCGACCCCAGCCTGCAGGGCCCATCGCACCTCCCGAAGGGCGCCCTACACCCGCCTTAGGCCGGCGACCGCCACTGCCTACGGCTCTCCCGGCATCCCCGCCTCGGCTCCCAACCCTGGCTCCTTCGCCAAACTCCTGCCTTCTGAGAAAATCGGGAGCAGCCGGGCTAGAACATTCCTCGCCTCGGTCTTTCTTCTTCCCGCTGCTGTCCTCAGACACGGACCGCGAAACCGTTCGAAGACGATACGAAACAGCTCGACACACTCTCGCAATAGTGCGGGTCTTTTCTGGGTCAAATAATCGAGTTTCCCAGGAAAACGAGGGAGTCTGCCTCACCCTCCTACCCCTTCCGGGCCGAGGGCTTCTCCCGCTGCGGCTCCGGCCGAAAGGCAGTGTCTTGTCTCAGGAGGTCATTTGCCTCCGTGACAACCGCCCTTCTCGGATCCCCTCCGCAACAGAAAAAAGCTGTTCCCCAGAAAGAGGCCCTGAGAAAGGTAACCAAACCCCAGATTTCGGCCCAGTCCGTGGAGACTCGAAAGGCCATTTTCTCCATCATTCTGCACCTAGTCACGGAAGCGTTGCCAGCCACGCAGATTCATAGGGCTCTTAAAATGGTAATTTGGAGTAAAATGTAACTCAAAGAACTTTGAATCATTCATTAGCACCTTATAATTACTCTGCTAATTAGGTTGACACGGCACTTAATCAGGAGTAATATGCCGTCTTGTCACTGGCACTTCCCATTACTCTGACATTCAACAAGAGACAGGTTGGAGACGTCCTAGAGAAAATAATGCAAGTTGATACCCTCCGACGAGGCGTCACAGCCAAGCTCCAGGTCCCAAGTGGAGCCTCAGTGGCTGTTTCCTTTCCAGATGAGCGACCGGAGAGGGGGAAGGAAGGAGGGAGAGGAGAGAGGGAGGGAGGGAGGGACAGAGAGAACACACTGGGTCGTTCGTGGAGAGGCGGGGTACCGGCAGGGGAGCCGCCACCCGGTTGCCTAGCCCCACGCCAACCTGACACCGCAGTGAACCACTGCTGCCCTGGCTAGTGGAGAACGCCCTGGGGCATTATTTCCCTCGCTCGGGAGAAAGTGACTGGCGGGGCATTTCTTCCAGCACGGGCCCTGATCGAACCCGGCTGGGTACCGAGTTTTGAGCAGCAGGCCTCGTCCTACCCCTTCCTGAGAGTACCGGGAGGGGGGGGGCGGTGTCAAGGAGCCCGCTCCATCCTCCTAAGGGACCGACTGTCAAGCACGGTCAGAGCCCCAGCGCCCCGACACTTTGGAGCCCGCTCGCCCATCCAGAGTTCTGGCTGCCCGAGTTGCACCCTTTCCAGTGGTTTCCTTCAGAGATCCCCTTCCTCTGCCCTCCGTGCCCTCGGGCCGTTCGAGCGCGCCTTTGGGGCTGTTCCGAGGGCGACGCGCTGGAGTCTAAAGGTAAGCGGGCCAGATTCCTTTTCTCTTCCTGTCCTCATCCCCTTACCCCTTCGGACTTCTTAAGAAAACGAGCAGATAGTCACTACTCTTGTCGCGCTCGTTTTCTTTCTTTCTTTTTTTCTTTTTAGCCCGTTTGGTTCCCCTCCTAGTGTCCCCCTGTTGGCGTCCCCTCTCCGCATTTGCTCCTCCCGCATGATTCTGGACACCGGGACCACTATAGGACTGGGTGTTCGGCTTTGGGCTGCAGGCAAAGGGATGAGCGGATTCTCAAAAGAGCAGTGGGGTTTGAGCAGCGCTCGTTGACGGGCTCGCGAGTCGCGCGCCCATTGGCTCCCGGCACGTCGGCGTCGCGCGCTGGCACGGGTGCGGCCAATGGGGGCGCGGGGCCCGGCGCGGCGGCGGCGGCGGGGGCGCAGGCCCGCGCGGCGGGAGGAGCGGCGGCAGTGGCCGTGACGTCACGGGAGGGGGTCGGCGCCGCCCGCTAGCCGCCGGATTACAAGCGATCGCGCCCGGCCGCGGCCGGAGTCGCTCGGCGCCGCGTCTCCGCCGCCTGCTCCGTCTGCGCCTGCTCCTCCTTTTATTTCTCTCGGGTTGCCGCCACCGAGGTGGCGGTGTCTGCTTCACAACTTTCCAAGAAAGTTCAGGAACTCGGCTCTGGGGCGGCCGAGTCGCGTGCGGCAGCCACCTCGAGGAGCAGCTGGGGAGTTCCGAGGGCGCGCGGCGGCCGAGGCTTCGCCGTCGCTGCACCTGCCACGTCCGCCGCCGCCGCTGCCGCATGGTGCCAGGCTGTGGGCAGACCCAGGCGGCAGCGGCGGTGTCGGGGTCACCTCCTGCCGCCTGCGCCCTTGCCTGGGTCCCCAGCACCGCCGCTGCCTCCCCACGTGCGCGGTGGTTCCTGGAGCGCACGCTGCGTGTCGCCTCCAATATTTTTTCTATAACTTTCTCCCGCTTCTTTCTTTCTCCCCACTCCTACTTTTTGCATAAAGGGAAAAAAGTTGTGTTGAAAGTGTCCACCGATTGCCACGTCCCGATTATCCTCCTTTCCCTTCTCTCCCCGCCCCACTTCTTTTTTTTAATTTAAAGCGGCAACAATACTGTTCAGTGTTAATTCTGTTTTACGATCGATAGCTTCCTTTGCTTGGTGCTGGCGGCGGCTGGGCGGCGGAGTGGCGTGGACCTCATGTAGAAATGACAACAATGGAAGGGGCCAGCGGGTCGAGTTTTGGAATAGACACGATTTTGTCTAGTGCCAGTTCGGGCAGCCCCGGCATGATGAATGGAGATTTCCGCCCGCTCGGCGAGCCCAGGACCGCGGATTTTAGGAGTCAGGCCACTCCGTCCCCCTGTTCGGAGATTGATACCGTAGGAACGGCGCCTTCTTCTCCCATCTCGGTCACCATGGAACCCCCGGAGCCTCATCTGGTAGCAGACGGGTCCCAGCATCACCACCATCTCCACCACAGCCAGCAGCCGCCGCCAGTCGCGGCCCCCACGCAAAGTTTGCAGCCTTCACCCCAACAGCAGCCGCCGCCGCCGCCGCCGCCACCGCAGCAGCAGCCGCCGCCGCCGCCGCCGCCACCTGCCCAGCAGCTAGGCTCGGCCGCCTCGGCCCCCAGGACTTCCACCTCTTCTTTTTTAATTAAGGACATCTTGGGGGACAGCAAACCTCTGGCGGCGTGTGCACCCTACAGCACCAGCGTCTCCTCTCCTCACCACACCCCCAAGCAGGAGAGCAACGCAGCACACGAGAGCTTCAGGCCAAAGCTCGAGCAGGAAGACAGCAAAACCAAACTCGACAAGCGGGAGGATTCCCAGAGCGACATCAAATGCCACGGTGAGTCGAGCCGCTTAGGCCCCCTCAGCCGTCCAGCTTCCCCTCCTCCTAGTTCTCTGTCTCCCTTACAGTCCCCCGAAAATCTCGGTAGCTGACTTCTTCCGGGAGCTTGAGCCGAGGCCCAAATCTGCAAGCTGGAGGGAGGTCTGCGCGTGCATTTTGGGATTCGTGTGAAGAAGTTCTTATTGTTTAATTTCTACCTCTCCACCTTCACCCGCCATGCAACTCCTTTCTTTGTTTTACTTAATTTTAATTAATTAGGGAGGGACAGAGGCAGAGACGCTCTAGAGGGGATTGCTTTCCTAAAGAAAAGGGAAGGACTTGGGGTTTTTCTAACCGAGACCTTGGTAGTGGGAATGGAAGGGTGTGGGAGAGAAAAACAGACTTAGCTAGCATCGTGTCTACGGTGGGATCACAACGTGGTGTTAATACTTTAATGCAAATTATTTCACCCCCTCATATTTTTAAATACCATCACAGCAATGATAAGATTTAATGAAGGGAAAAAATCCGAGTTGATTAAAAGCAACTTAAAAAAATTAGATCATGATTATTATAGGGACGTTTGCACAGTAAACATTTATAATCAGCTTCTTAAAACACTGCTCTTACTCGTGGTCTGTTTGTATTTTGGTAAGATATTTGGCTCCTTACAAGTAATTGGGAGATAACATTCATGAAAGTAAAATGTCATAGAACTGAATTTCTATTTTTTTCTTAAAATCAGAAGATGGCATTTGAAATTGCCCTGCATTACATTTCCTCCTCACACAATTTCAGAAATAAATATTCTGGTCTATGCATGGCAAAAGGAGTTTTTAATACATCAAGAGAGTTTACCAATATGTTATATGGTGTTGCTGCTACTACTGTTATTAATATTTGTTGTCTCTGGGAAGGATGTGTGCTCACTGGAAGGTAGGATATTGGCACCTCATTTTACTATTATAGCATTAGCATAATAGTGCCCAAAACAGATGTACAGTCTGGTCTGGCGATTTTTTGTGCACCAACCTCCCCAGTGGGTCAATTAGAGAGATTATTGTTCTTCCTGCAGGGAAGATCAAGGAGCGCAGCAAAAACGGGTACAAACAGAGAGGGATTGACATATCGATTTCCCAGCATTTCAGTAAAAAACCAAAGTTGACAAATAGAATCCGGAAATCTCTGGGCTGTCACCTGGATGGGCTCAGTGATTTTGAGCTCAATTCAGTATCTGGGTGACATATTCTTTCTGAAGGTTTAAAAGACCTGACACAAGCAGCTGCGGAGAGTTTGATTCCACTGTTTCCCAAGTACATCTGGAAAAGGAAATTAAGTATCTATAATTTTCAGTAAATAGGAAGAGAGAAATGAAAAAAGGTACCCTTCAGCAATAAAATAAAATAAAGTAAAAAAGGTAGAAAGAGCTAATTTTTAAAACTACCAAATCAGAAAAAAATGAAGTCATCATAAAAACAATCAAGGAAAGGAGTAGGAGCTTCCCTTAGTCAGGGAAACAATAACTTAAGGCACCTTTATTTTAAGGCACCTTTATTGTAATTTCTTTCTTTTTTTAAAAAAATTCCAATGGTGGGAAGATCAGGCGCCTTTTAGAATCCTTTTAGGAGCTCCCCACAAGACCCATCACTCCCCAGCGCTGGAAGAGGATATTGTTCTCCTTCCTCCATACTGGCTGAGGTCCAGGAGTGTGTGTGAGGGTGATGGCAGATATAGGCCCCAGGAGACCCAGGACTGGCTTGGGAATGTGAAAGTGTGTGCCAATAGGACATGCCACCCTTCTCCATTCCAGGTTAGCTTAGGACTGTGTCTGGGTCTCTGTCATAGGAACAAAGGAAGAAGGAGACCGGGAGATCACGAGTAGCCGGGAGAGTCCTCCTGTGAGAGCCAAAAAGCCCCGGAAAGCCAGGACGGCTTTTTCCGACCACCAACTCAATCAACTGGAGCGCAGCTTTGAGCGGCAGAAGTACCTGAGCGTGCAAGACCGCATGGACCTAGCAGCTGCGCTCAACCTCACTGACACCCAGGTCAAGACCTGGTACCAGAACCGCAGGTAAGGGGAGCTGTGAGGGTGCACAAGCATCTGGTCATCCAGGTCAAGACCACCCCACCAATGTCCCTTCCTCCTGGCCTTGGGAAACTCTAGGGACTTCGAGACAGAGGGCAAGGAGTGGGCACTCTGGCCCTTTCAGACTGGAGCAGGGATCAGCCACACCCCCCCTAGGTGAGAGGGATCTCTAGGCACCTAGTTTGGAGAATTTTGCACTTCTGAGTATCTTAACAGATGCTGCTTTCCCTCTTAAACCCGAGTGTGTGGAATTCTCCCCCACTTCACCCCCAAATCAATCAAGCGTCAATTGAGACGTGTGCAGCTGACACTTAGGCCTGTGGAGCTTATGTGGTATCTCTTGGGCCTGCCCCAGGCTGCTTCCAAATGTCTGTAGCTGGCCACACAGCCTGGCTATTTTGCTCTGAAGGGCTGCCCAATTGGCCTGCATTTAAATGTCCTTGCCTTGGCCTATGCGGCAGTGAGGGAGAGGAGGGTCAGCAGCCACAGGCAGGAGAATCTGGCAACTCGCCAAGGGTGTGGACTGGGGTGGGAAGTGTCTGTCGCCCACCTCAGAGGCCAGCAGGAACCACTGCTTTCCTTGAAAGGAAATTAGAAAGGTGCTGGCAGCTCTTGAGACCCCTGATCTGTTAGATGAACCCCGTCATTCTGAGGCTGAGGTTATGCTGAGTTTCCAAGCCTGGCAGCTGTCTTCCTCCCCTCGATTTCCTTCCCGCTCCTCTTCTCTAGTCTGTGTTCTAATCGTCCATAAGTGTGCTTGGAAATGCCCATCCAGTTGTCATCTTAACCATAATTTTCTGTCTCATTACATACGGTTTCAGTCACCCTAATTCTGTCGGAAAACATTAGTGTCGTTTGTAACCAATTTAAAATGGGCAACATGTTTATTAATTCGGCTGGAGCTGCTGGGTATGGACTACCCACCAGTCCTCATTTCCATGGTGGGGCTTTCCAGCAAAGGGCCGCTTGCCTCCTCTTTCTAGTGGGGGTTGGGTAGGGCAGGGAGGAAACGGAGAAAAGATGATCACAGGTTTTAATTGTTACTCTCTCCCAGAGGAGAAGGTATCTTGAAATGCATTTTTCCCCCTCCCAGAATGGCCCCGAGGTACTGTCCCCTCGGGAGAGCCCTCCCTCAAACGAATTCCGTTTTGAGACCTTGTTGCCTCCCTCATCCTAAGCAGCCCCCTGCCTTCTGTAAGGTTCTGTCAGGCTGATGAGAGCGATGTGTCTCCGCAGCCCCGGGGAATGAAAGGGGCTGGTGGGAGACCCAGGAGTCTCTGTGTCCCTTTGTTTACGGTTTCTTCTCACTCGTTCTGGAGGAAAGGGGGAGGGGCAGAGAGCCAACACTTGGGGTCGTTGGGGGGCCACTCCAGGAAGGGAATTAGTTGAGGGAGAAGATCACTTATAGAAAGAGGGGTCCAGGTTGGTTCGCAGGAGTTTCAGAAAGTAGCTAAACTGTAAAGGGGGCAACAACAGAGCCGAGGGATCGGGAAAAGGCAGCAAAGCGCGTGGAATTCCATTTGTGAATGTCTCAGGCATTGCCGATGTAATTTACGAAATTGACTTATATCTGGGTCTTTCTGTGCGTAAAAGAGGGGTGTGGGGGGGTCAGGAGAACTTCTCTGAGTTCTCTCAGTCCTCCTGCCCCCCCACCCCGAAGGAGACTGGAGAGGGCTAGCGAAGGGGCCGGGGTGCAGCGGCCGCGCCCATACCTGCGGGCTGCGAGCACGCCTCGTTGTTGTTGTTGTTTTTTTCAGGACTAAGTGGAAGCGGCAGACCGCGGTGGGCCTGGAGCTACTGGCCGAGGCAGGAAACTACTCAGCGCTGCAGAGGATGTTTCCGTCGCCGTATTTCTACCACCCGAGTCTGCTGGGCAGCATGGACAGTACGACTGCGGCGGCGGCGGCCGCGGCCATGTACAGCAGCATGTACCGGACTCCTCCCGCGCCCCATCCCCAGCTGCAGCGGCCCCTGGTGCCCCGAGTGCTTATCCACGGCCTGGGGCCTGGGGGACAGCCGGCCCTCAACCCCTTATCCAACCCTATCCCAGGAACCCCGCACCCCCGGTGAAGAAAGAGCCACGAGGCGGCGGTCCCTTCCCCTGCTCCCCTCCCCAGCTCGGACAGCGGCCCCTCCTCTCCCAGCGCCGAGCCCTCCGGCCGACCCTGAAGCGACCCGGGAGGCGGAAAAGTAAGAGAGGAGACGCTCACCGACGGGGGGTGGGGGCGGGCGGGCCGAGAGCAGCCAGCCCTCTGTCCTCCATCTCCCCACCCCCAGAGACAGGGCTGGAAAGCTTCTCCACAGCAGTGTGACTGGCGAAAGCGCTGAACCCACACAAAGTGCGATCAGTAAGTTTTAAAACAGCAACGAAAACAGAACCTCAAGTTCTTTTTAAAAATGACTTTAGGGACAAGCAGGAGGGAGGGGGGAGGGGAAAGGAGGGAAGAAAGAAGGGCACGGACAGGAAACAGCACAGGCAGAGAGAATTGTAGATGGACGGACAGACCCAAATTCCGAGGCAGAGGGCGTTGCCGTGGACAGCCGTGGACATTCTGTCTGCCCCAGAGAAAAGAGGAGGGTAACTGAGAACTTTGCACTGATTTCTCATGACCTTTTTTCTTTTGGAAAAGTGGCATGCTCCATAATATGAAAAAAAAAATGTACATTTGAAAGACTGAGTGATAAGTGATATATCATATTTATTATATGTTGTCCAAAAAAGAGTCACTTATATACGTTAGTAAAACATTTTTCTTTTCATGTCTTTTTTGATTCAGTAAAATAAATGCTTAGACAAAAATATAGATTTTTTTGTGATTGAAAATTACAAAAATAAAGTTTATCTTTTTTTAACAAGTGATGAAATCCAAGGGAGCTGATTTTACTAAAGCAAAATGTCCTATAAGGAAATGCTCGAATTGGCTTAGGAAAAAAAAAATCCTTCCCGGAATATCAGGAATTTTCGAAATCTGTGGAGACTGGGTTGACTTGTATAAAAGCAGCTCCGTTTTTTTTTCATGCTCGTCTCGTCCAAGCCGTTATTTGATATGTGTAAATTTCTTCTTTTTGAGTAGCTGGTTTCGGAGCAGCCGGC
Organism: Scalopus aquaticus; assembly: GCA_004024925.1. Classification (NCBI taxonomy): domain Eukaryota; kingdom Metazoa; phylum Chordata; class Mammalia; order Eulipotyphla; family Talpidae; genus Scalopus; species Scalopus aquaticus. Next base: position 55,354 of record PVIJ01006470.1, on the reverse strand, counting down.
GGCTGCTGGGCGAAAGTCTTTGCTTGTGTAGGCAGTCGGTGCTGGCTAAGTGGGAGGCCAACTTCCCTTGCTGTCCCCGCCCGCCTGGCAGCCCCAGGTAAACCGGGTCTGCCTGCCGCTCCTCCTCCTCCCAGGGCTCCTCCCGGGACTTCGGATGTCGGGAGCTCTGGGCTGCACAGTCCAGGCTGGCTGGGGCTGGTGGCAGGCGGGCGGGCTGGCGGCTTGGCGAGCTGTCGGGCTGGCTGACGCTCCTCCGGCCTCGCAGCTGTTCCGCAGCCCGCGGCTGGGCGTCCTCACGGCAGGACAGCCTGCAAGCGGGAGACTGCAGGGCGCGCAATTAGGACTCTCCCGGGACTTGGTGAGGCACCGCTAACAAACCTTCGTCGAGGCTTTGATCCTCGCGTTCTCATGCCCCTGCGGGCATCTAGGTCCTAGTTCCGCACCTAGCTTCTGGTCCTAGTGAGTTCACAGTGCTGGGATGCCTGGAGTGGAAATGCAACTCTGGATGAGACAGGCGTGCCAAGCTTCTTATTAGCATCCCTGGGCCCATTGGGACCCCCAAATGAAAGGCCCTTTGGAGAGTCTGGTCCAGGTCCACTTAGGCCTGCTTTAGAAGTCAGGGTCTGTGGATGTGGATGTACATATGTCAATACTCTGTGTTAGCACTCCATCCAGATTGGCTCCCCATTAAGTTCAGCATTCTGGATTCTGAGACAGAACAAGTGATTAAGGGATACAGTGCTGAGACTGCTCCCACTTACTCCTTTCTGAGAAACCAGAGTCAGATGCCCCACAGGTGCCTTCTACTTATGTCTCCATTCTCACACCTATCCTGGTACAGTGTCAAAGGGTAAGGCGCGCAACTGAAAGACATCCAGGTCGGTCCTCCAACTTTCTCTGATGTTGGGAGCTCAGTAGAGCTAAGAACGTTTTTACAGGTATAGTATACTGCAGGAGTTTATGTGGTGGGTGGGGTGGAAAAGAAGAAGGGAAAAAAGGCAATATCCAGTAGGAAATTGTCTGGGGTGCCTTTATTAGACCTTGACTAATTAGAGAGTGGTTTGCAGATTTCTCTCCAGTTCATCAATTTGCTTTAAAAGTGGTCTTGGTCTTGATTCTGACAACAGGGTTTGGACTGGCTCTTCTCACTTCTTTCTGGGACAAACTCAGCCGGGATGGGCTGCCAGCTGTTCCGTGGGGATGCCGATGCGTGGCTACTCAGCAGACTCTCGCTCCATCTTATCGGCCGTTGGGTTTTATAATCAAGTTTAAATAGTTCAAATGGTTTGCCTGAACCTAAAAAAAGTACTTTTCAAGGCTTAGGGATGCTACAGTTTCTCTCTGCTATAGCTGGGCTGGTTAGCTTTGGCTGCAATGGGGACATGGGACATCAGTGGAATTCGCACATCCCAAGTTCCCTACAAAGAATGACATTAGACCTAGTTGGAAAACACACACACACACACACACACACACGCACACACACAAACTTAAAAATACAAACAAGGCAGTAACACCCATCTGCTAGCAGCAGCTTCCTATGCTGCTGCGGAGGCTGCCTGCTGCCCCTTCATTCTCAAGGACAAACTTGAACTCTATAGGTGGACAGTGCAGTGGAAGCACTACATCTACAGAGACCAAGGTTTTCTTAATTAACTCATAGTCCATTGCTGTTAGCAACTACTCTATCTCCACAGAGTCCTCCCAAATTTCCTTTTCTTCAATGACATGTTTTCTTTCACTTTCTAAAATGCACAGCTGAAAAGTGTCAATTCCCCTTCTAAATCTGTCTTGGTTGCTTCCTACCGCATAGAAGCTGGCAAATTGGATGTTGGAGGGAGAAGAGTGTTGTCCTAGGAAGAAAGTTGAATGCTGGATTGCCTTTTCACTCCTTTCTTCCTGCAACAGCACTGCAAAGGGCACCCCGGTACATAGGTGCTCTTCCAGTCAAATATCTCCCAAACTGCTGCTTAAACGTTGAAAATAAACCCAGTGTTTTCCCTCAGAATGGGTTCTCCTGTCCTGTACCTGTCCAACAGAGTTGCGGGTTTGCTAGGAGATGAGGAATGAATGCAACCCCATTTTTTTTCCTGGAAAGCAAGGGACAAGAAAACAGTAAAAAGGTCTTTTCTCACTAGAGATCTGGAGCTAGTTATGGAAGCCCAAAGGATGGCCATCCCTGAGAACTGAGCTCGTTTTCTTTTCCCTACCTTCAGCTGGCATCTGAAGGGCACTCCATAGGTTAGGTTTTATTTGAATTTTTCCTTTGATTAAGTGGAGACTAGCAACACAGGAACTTTCAGCAGCAATTTTTGCTTGCTACAGAAAAAGGAAAATGAACCAGTTTCAGGGACATGTTTAAACACCCAAAAAGGCCCCCTTATTTTGTCCACCCCAAGATCAACTCCAGGACCCCAGCAAACCTAGCACTCATCTATACCGAGTGTGAAGTGAGAAGTTAACGCCCAGGCTAGCACTCAGCTGTTGTAGCTCAAGCCAGTAATTTTCAATGAGTTGCAAAGTAATGATTGCTGCTTGCCTCCAAGCCTCCAGCAAATATACCTACCACCTTGCATCAATTTATTTTTGCTCCACCCCTTAAAATGAAAGCCCACAAGATGGCAAATTAGACAGCTAATTTCCTCTGTTGCAAATAAAATTACCCTCAAACCAAGATTTCCTCCTATTCCTCCCCTCCCTTCCTGCCATCTGACTCCTGCCTAGGCAGCCTTTCCCCAGGAGTCTGCGAATCCCACCTCCCATCTTTCAACAGGCTGCTTGTGAGTAGTTTGTTTTGTTATATTTTTAACTTTCTAAAAATATTTGGAAAAGCTCTCCCCAGGGCTAAGGAAACTTTAGTTCCTGTTAAACCACGTGGTTACAAAAATATACTGGAAGAGAACTGCTTGGTTTTCTGAAAATTCAGATGCCGCTTGAAGTCAACGAGTTTGGAAGTGACTGACTTAGTATCACTGGTGGGCACCGGGATGGGCACGACCCAGCCTCCAAGGGAACCGATATTTCTGAATAACTCCGAATCACTGGGGAGGGAAAGCTGACTTGCCCTGTGCCTTGGAAGTTGGATAGAAAGATGTGAGCAGAGAGGTTAGTTGGGGCTTCTCCAGGGTTTACCTCCTGGACAATGAAGCAGTGCTTCCGGGCTCCCCGTGTCTCACACTAGGTCTTTGTCCAGTCCACCTTCTTGGCTGGTCCAGCCTACCTCTCTTTCCCTGGCGTTGGGGAGTATGGCTAGAGCTCATTGCCCCTTCCGTCTTACTGCTACTGGGCTGAACACGCCTACAGCTGACTAGGGATAAATGTGTAGGGTTGGGGCTATGTAATTTCAGAGAAGGAGAGTTATCACTGCCTCCTGTCTCGGAAAACCAGCTCAGCTGTCTCAAGGCGATGAGATGACCCCAGAGAGTACTATCTTCCTCCCCTCCTTCTGGTTGAAATTTTAACACTCAGTGCGAGTGTTGCTGGGTGGACCGTCTTCGCCTACGTCGAATTCCGTTTCTCTCCTTCGTTCCTACTTTCATCCTCTCCTAGCACCACAGACAGCTCCCAGGGCGCGGAGAGGAGCTGGCTGATTCCCAGTGAGCCTGAGAGACCGCAGGGGGCGCGCCCGCGGGGAGGTCCGCGAGGTGATTGCAAAGCGCCCTCCCTGGCAGCGTTTCCTGATTAGCTCTAAGTCCAAACAGGGTCACATTCCAAAGAACAAAATCTTCAAATCAATAAAGTAATTCAAAACCAAAAGATCTCAGGGTAAGTAGTGCTCAGTGACAGATCAACTCTAAACCGTCCCTATTTAATAAGTTCTCAGCGGAAGCCGACGGGGGAGGAGCGGCGTCTTAGGTCTGCTTCTTCGAAACCCTTGCGCAGCGGACGCTACGAGGTCGCCAGTGGAACCGCTTTAAAAGCCACTTTTTACTTCCTTGGCCTGCGCAGCTAGCCGCCTGTGTTCGGCGAACCGCTGCCTCGGCAGCCGCAAGCCCAGGAGAAGCGCTCCGCAGGCGGCCGCCCCGCAGGTCGGATTGAGTCAAAACCCGGATCTCCACTGCTGCTCTCTCTCCCCCTGTCCCTAACCCTCCGGTTGGGGCTCTTCCAGCTCCCGCTCCTATCTGGTCACCGACCGTGGGTCGCCCTCAGGATAGCTTCTCTGAAAGAAGAGGACCTTCGCGAGCGCGAGATGAACTTGATTTACGATAAAAGGGCTTTGTCACTTTGTGGAGCTGATGGATTCCCGCTCCTGTCTCCCTATCGCGCTTGACTCGTTTCTTTTAGTGACACGGCCCTTGTTGCAGCGGCTCTCCCTCCCACTTCTACCGATTCGCACACACTTTGAAGCTGGCGGTTTGCTCCTCCATTCCCTGTCCCAGCTGCAGCACCCGGATTCCGCGCGGGGTATCCCGCGGAGCGCACCCCATTCGGGCCTACTCTGTGCTTCCGTCCCCTGAGCAGCCCGGCGGATGCAAGTTCCCGCGCGGGGTGATAGAGGTTACAGACTGTGCTTCGAGTAGTGCGCGCACCAAGACAGGGATCCGGTATAGCAGGGACAGATCCAAAAGCTTCCACAACCGATACTGAGCAAGGGACCCTTCTCTTAGACTCAGTGGGCTCGGGGTGGGGTGGGGGATATAAAGCTCTGTCCTTTTCCTCTGAAGATAATAAAAATAATCTTTGCCCAGGTAGGAGCGCCTATCTGTATCCCCTCCCCCTCAAAAGGCCTCAAGGCTGCAAAAGACTACCTCCTTGAGATTTCCCCTCATTCTCAGAAGCCAAGTCTTCTCTGTTGTTTGGCATCCCCACCCCCTTCCTTTCCGGCTCTGCTCTTCCTTTTTCCTTTGTAGTTGGAGGCATAGAATTGCTAAGTGGAATATTTAGGAGCCGATAGAGAATTTAAGCAGCACGGATTACTCGCATTTGTAGGTTTAGGTAACATTGGGCAGATGAGGTTTTCCCCGAAGCCTCTTGGGGCTGGAGGAAGAGGAGTCTCAGAGTCTCCATCCTTAGTGAAACCGGAGGGAAAGTTTTCTCTAGAGCACTATGTGTTTATATCGCCGCTTCCGAAGAGAGGAATTAAGTGTGGATAGTGCATTGTTTTTCCACTTCCATGCTACAAAATTAGAGCGGAAAAAATGTCTACATGCTAAAACCAATCGAGTGTCAGGGAAAGGACTTGGAAGTCGCTGCTACGCAGTTCCTCCAGTGGGGGCACAAGCCAGAGTTTCCAGATGTGGGAGTCTTGTCTTCCAACTGCAGGAAATACAGTAGGTCTCTTTCTCACGAGGCAAGCTTTCAGTTGAGTGAGCGCTGATGAAAGGATTTCCCAGTGATCTAATTCAAGTTTGAGAAACCAAAATTTCTTACTATCTCTAATTTGAGAAAATTGACATGTCATTACTTAGGGAAATGCTGATAATGTTTGGCTATGCCAGGCAGGAGCTGGTTGCCCAACTTCCTCTAGCACCAACTAATCTCCCTGAGACTGGGCAGCTGTGGAACTCTGGGCAGCAACGTTCTAGTCCAGATATTAACAGAGACAGTGTTGCCCAGAGGAAAAGGGTGTATTAGAGCCATATTCACTTTAAAATATCAACTTATTATTCATCTGCCCCATATTCCACAAGCCGTTCTATTAAAAGAAGCTTACCAATTTTTTCCCCATTAAATTAAGAGGATTTTAAAGCATGCCTCCTTCCCCTCTAGCTTTGAGTGAACACACTGTGGCATTACATTCAACATACTCATATGTGAACAAATGTGTAATTGTCACATAATCTTTCATTGCTGTGTACCAATATATTGGTCCAGAAAATGACATAAAGCACAAATGGGTAATAGCACATATAGGAGTGCTTCATTTTGTCTTTCTTCCTTTCTGGATTGCTTTAGGAATTCCTGGCAATCCGTATTTTGGGTTCCCTAACAACTTCTCTACATTTATTTTAAAATAGACCATCAAGAGCTCACACCTGACTCCTGGAAATAGCTGCACCCATTCAAGTCCCTTGCAGCCCTTGTCCAGGTCCATGCCAGCTATGCCTTATCCAAGTACAGGACAGGAGGTGACAGTGCAGTTTTGGGGCCTCCCCCGCCTCTCCTTCAGTCCCCATGGAGAGTTTTCTCAGGCCTGCATGATTGCAGAAACGAGGCCCAAACTTTTGTTACCCCTTTCGTCTACCCCTCTCTTGTTGTCATTTTGGGTTAAAACCCTTTGCCGCTGGTGGTGACTAAGGGCTGACATTACGCGGCTCCACACATGCCATGGAGTTATCTTGTGGCCTAATTATCTCTGCAGAAGGCACAATTATTTTCACATACCCAACGTCCTCCCACAAAGATATTTATTAGAGTAAAATTCTATTAGAATTTATATAAACATTAAGACCTTTCCACCTCATTTAGTGAAGCAAAAATGACTGTTCTTATTTTAAGGATTGTATGTAATAGATATGCTAGCCAGGAATCTGGTGAGAAGCATCAAGTGAGCGAATTAAAGGAGGAAGCTTGCGGGCAGGTGTAGGCCCATAGAGTCTGTTCTGCTCTCCATTCTCAACCTACTTTTATCCTTCAGATTTTTATTGTGTTATATTGTATGTGTGGGATGTATTTATGGGCGCAAAGGTGATGGACCAAGCATCCCTCTGGAAGGAAGTCTATGGTGAAAAGTTGAACTTAGCTTGTAAATTTGTTGGATCTTATTGTTAATTAGTATTTTGGAACAAGACTTAAAAAACAGACAACTATCCAAAACATGGCTTATCAAAGCAGGGCTGCACACCTTGGTTGCATTTCAGAAAGGATCCTCTTTATTTAGCCAAATGATTTATGGCTTTTCTTTTCCTCCCATCAGTGATCTGGTCCTTTAGGCTGTTACTTAGTTCTGTCCAGAAATTAGGCGAAAGGATATTTTCCAGCATTCACATTAATACGTACTCAGATTTTTTTTAAGATTTATTTATTTATGCACACAAGAACTGGGGTGTAGGCCAGAGGTGTGTGTGTGTGGGCATGAGAGGATTCACCAGAGACAGAGTGGGGAGCAGAAAGGTGGATCCACTGAAATATACTGTGGAGGGGAGCAGCGGGCAAGACTGGAGAGGTCTGCTGTGCCATGTGGGAATCTCCCTGACCAGGGATGGGCATCGAACTCATGCTGCAGCGGCTGCTGATAGCTTCATAGGCTGAGACTTAACCCCTTGCACCACTGGGGAAGCCCTGTACTCAGATTTTAAGTAGATCCAAGCCCAGGACTGGAAGGGATATGTCAAAGGTCTTGTAGTTAATACCTATTCTAATCTTTAGTTCTTTCTACAGCATATGTACTTTGTGGTTTATTTCTTCAATCCTTGTCCCCACTCCCAATTTTTTTCTGTAAAGATAGAGGAAAGTTAAGCAAAGAGATAACATGATTAGAATACTTTTGGGTCATTCTTGACTTTTAAGTTTAGTGGAGGTCAATTTACATAGTCAAATCTTACTACAAAAGAAACAGAGACTTTGGATAAAAAAATATTAGCATATTTTCCTATTAGAAAAGTATCACATGCTTATTGTAGAAAATTTGTGAAATACTAAAGAGTAGTGAGAGAAATCTATCTCCTATCCCTCAGAGAAAACCACTGCTAATATTTAATTATTATTTCTAGGTCTTTACTGTACATTTTTATATAGTTATTATCATATTTCATCTGGGAAATAGTTTATGGTGCTCCTGTGTATTCCAAGTATTTCTCTGTATTATTTTAAGCTCTTTACAGGAATATTATTTGATGTATAATTATTCACTCCTATAGCTGTATCTACCATCCTCCCATCATTGGACATTTTTAATTTGACATGAATAATGCTTCAGTGAGCATGAAGGTAAGATTTTTGAGAATGAATTCTGTATGTTATCTGGTTATTTCATTATCACTTATCTTGATTAAGGCAGTGAAAGTGATGAAAGAGCAAGCTGACCAGTTCAAGAGGGGCAATGAATGACTGACCAAAAGTAATGGCTACAAGTGAACAGTACCGATTCAGCCTCAGCGAGTTGAGAAATTAGTCTGTATGTATTGTGATGTAATAAGCTAAGAACATCATCTAGAATATTTGCATGAGTTTGTTATGTTTCTTTGACTTTGGATGTGAATTTGGCAGCCTGCTTATCAGAGAAGGCTTGCCAGACCAAGGAGTAAGGAAGAAGGTTAGGGCTCTTCTTATTCAGGTTGGTGTCATATTACTTGTCTCTATTGCTCTACCTTTCTGTGCTCCAGGTATTTTGTGGGTAGATAGAAGACTTTAGCTTCTAGGACTGTCAATCTGGCCCCTTTCATCAGAACTAAATTCAGGTTAAAGAAAAAAAAAAAACCCACAATAACCCACAGAGATATTTGAGGGTGGGGGTGGGGGTTGAGAAAAAGAATTAAATAGCAGTAGTCTACCCTTTCATTTACATGACACACATTAACCGTAACATAGAAGTTCCAAGAGAACTGTCTTGTTCTCTTGTCTCCAGAAGCCCATGTAGGGCGCTTTAATTGCCACATTTTCAAACCGATATAATGGTGGGGATGTCTTAGTAATTACCTTAATGAGATAACACCTTTCCTTCCCTCAACCTACTCATTATCACGCCTCTTGTTCAAATTTCAACTACAAAGAACTATACTTGTAAAAAAAAAGTCTGAAATGTATTGTTCCAGGTCTTATCCCCTTAAAATAATCACATTGCACATATCTTACAAATATGAAAGAAATAGTACACACAGGCAATTCAAATATGTTAAAGGAAAGGCTTGAGATAAGTAAACTAAACATCTGGGTGCCCTTTAATTATTCTTGGTTGGATTCTTTATCTTGACCTATAGTGATGCTAAGGTGCCAAAGTGATGAATTTTAAGATGTTGGGCTGTGAAGACGTGCAGCTGCAACACTGATGGATTTAGGAAGGGATGGTAACAAGGTTAGCTGCATGTGAAGTGTGAATTGAGATTTTTGCAAAGAGACTGTGATTGCAGATGGGCATAATGTTGTACCCTTGCATGAAATCTTGCTATTATTGTATAATGGTCAGACAGAGTGTGAAATGACTTATTACTTTTCTTTTATTCTTTAATGAAGTTGGTTATAGTAGCAGTATTACTGCTAGTCAATAGCAGTAATGCACACACACACACAAACTATATGACAGGTGCTGACATATTAAATATTTATTTGGTTTTGACTTTTTCCCCTAATTTTCATGACTATCCATATGCAAACAGAAGCATCTCTTTATATAGACAAATTTGTGCTCATATGCATTATCTGTGCTTACCCTTATTATCCTAAATAAATATCCAAACAAGGCCCTGATGCTTATAAAAGATTTCACTGTCCAAGAAAACTTCATAGCACTTTAAAATATTTTAAAATGCTGTTGTGATTTGGGCTGCTTTCTTCATGGAATTCTCTTTGGAAAATTGTGTTTGGAGTTATATGGGTAATGTGGAGATACCAGTTTATCACTATGGTGACTAGAAATGCTTTATAGAACAAAGCATAATAAAAACCCATCATGAGGCACACTAACATGGTTTGATTTGAGGGGAAAGCCAAGTCATTGTTCTTCTGTTACATGTCTTTTATCTTATCATAGAATCCATAATGTAAATCTTTATTTCTCAATCTCGCCATCACCAGAAGATAATACCTTAAGCTTTATAAGTCAAAGGGAAATCATGTTGTGGTGTTCAAAACAAAACAAAACAAAACAAAACAAAAACCCCTCTCCCTCTATAGTCAGTCTTCTTGCTCCAGATACTTGTGTTAGAAAGACTGATAAATACTTATTAAAAAAGCAGATTTTGTAGAATAGAGATTTTGTTCATTATAGAATGGGGATTATAAGGCCTGCAAGGTTTGTAATCATTTTTAATACATTGTTTTGATATGCTTGATTTAAGCAGGTGTTTAGAAAAGACACAGAGATATCTTTCACATAGTCCCTTAAGTTGAAAATTAACAGTTTAAAAGAAAGTTTTATTTAAATTTATTTATATATTTTTGGGCCTCCCTGGTGGCATAGGGGTTAGAGTCTCAGAACCATTAAGCTATCACCAGCCACTGCAACATGAATTCGAGCCCCAGCCAGGGAGCTTACCCACATGGCGCAGCAGACCTCTCTTGTCTCGCCCGCTGCTCCCCTCAGCAGTGTATTTCAGTTGATCCCCCTGTTCTGCTCCCCACCCTGTCTCTGGTGAATCCTCTCATCCCCCACACTTCTGGCCTACACCCCAGTTCTTGTATGCCTAAATAAATAAAATCTTAAAAAAAATTTATTTACATGTTTTTATATTGTTAGAACCTGATATAATAATAAAAATCCTTGTTCTGTGTTTGTAGTATATTGAGAATCAAATTATGCTCTTTAAAAAAACACAGATTGGCTCTTAAAAACGAATTTAGGGAAATTTGTCTATAAAACTAATGTTTCATCTTGACTTTCAGCACCAATTTATTGGCCCTTTCCTCTCACTTTTCTTTGGCTCAGCTTGCTCTGTAGATAGAAAATTATGTGACTTCGTACTTCATCATGACTCAAATGGTGCATGACATATTTAGTTAGATAAAATCTGGAAATAAAAGCTACACCTTTTTTCCCCACTTCATTTCATTTCATTTCTTTAAATATTATCTTTGACTAAAAACCTCTTAGAATGAATTTAGTCTAACTGTGGACAGAATGTTGGATTTTCTCAAGATTGTTCTAAGAATACATGTAGTATGGAAACTCTGTGTAGACAGCAGATTTTTGAAGGGCTTGAATTTGCGAGGTATCTTAACTCCACACTTGTGACGTCGGCTTTAGGAAAGATAGATGCTCCTCTGGCTTACACAGTATTGCTCTATCTATAGAAAACTCAGTTTTTGGCAAGTACAATTAGTGACCACTTTATTTGAAATTCCTTAGAGTAAAATGCTGTGATCGGCTTGTAGTCTTCTAAGATCAACCCTTGAATAGTTATATGAAAATGAATCTGTATAAGAGACTTCTTTATCTTTTATATAGGTGAGAATATGATACATTACATTATGAATTTCAGATTCTAAAAAAATTGGCTGCATTGCATCTGTTGCAGTTAGCTAAGACAACATTTTAGGAAACCCTTACAACTTAACACCAATGTTGTAAAACTTTGAATACTTTCTCGTTAAGAAAATCTTTCAGCCTACCATGAACACACAGTATGTACGTAAACATTTATCTCAACTAAGTTTTAAGATGATAGCTTTACCCTTGAGGTTTCCTCTCTAATCTCATTTGAGAATGAGAGGCATTGGTATTTATGTTTGAAAGTGCTTGATAGTAGTTTTTTTAAATAATAACTTATTTTATTTTTTAAAATATTTATTTATTTATTCATACAAGCTGGGTTACAGACCAGAGGCATGGGGCTGCGAGAGGGTTCACCAGAGACAGAGTGGGGAGCAGAACAGGCAGATCAACGGAAACACACTGCTGAGAGGAGCAGCGGGTGAGGCAGGAGAGTTCTGCCGCTGAGTCATGTGGGAATCTCCCCAGCTGGGCATCGAACTCGCATCGCCTCAAGTCACTGCTGCTGACAGCTCCACAGCGCAGCGCTTAACTGCTTTGCCACCCGGGAGTCCCCGATGGTAGTTTTCTCTAGCAAGATGAGGAATGTTCTTTATGGACTGGCCAGGAAATGATGAAAAGAAATGCTAAAAATCCACTTATTAAAGAAAGTGTCATCACATATTTTTTCTAAGTACTGGCTTCTAAATTCTGGATTGTTGTCAAGAACACTAATTTGTTCGTATTTCTTGATTAGAACTAGTGAATCAACATCCACCATTATCCTTAATATGTGTTATAGAGTTCTTTTTGTCCCCTATACCTTAGCTTCTAGTTTAGTGACCAGTGTAAAGTAGGGACTGAAGTAAGTTTATATAATTGAATCTTAAGCCACTGATTAATTAAACAAAGGTGTATGCAAATGATTTATGCCAGTTGATGCCTATTCCTTGAGAGGAATTATGTCTGACCTTTCATTGTTTCAAGTACCTGGCATATTATATATTTTCATTAAATACTATAGATATAGTCTTTAAAATTAAGGTTATGACCTCCTGATGGCCAACTGGTTAAGACTCAGCTGAGCTCACTGCTACAGTCTGGGTTTGATCCCTGGCCAGGGAGCTAACCCACATGGAGCAGCAGGCCTCTTCTGTCTCACCCTCAGCAGTGTATTTCAGTAGATCTGCCTGTTCTGCTCCCTGCTCTATCTCTGGTGAACCCTTTCACCACCCGCACCTCTGGCCTACACCCCATATCTTCTTTATATATAAAAAATTAAAGTTAGCATTGGTTTAAAATATTATATGTTATTCAGAATTATAGGATTCCACCTCTCTGCATGTGTGTTATCACACCACACCCACCATCAAGGTAGCCATTGTCTTCTACCATAGTCTGTTGTGCCCCCATTTGTTACCATGATAGACTATGGTGGGGTTATGGCACAAATTGTTTAAAATCAATTTTAATTTTCAGTTGGTCTTTCACTGACATCACATAGATGGCAACGAGAAGAATAATATATGTCAAAATTGTACTATTGATAGTTATGTGGCATTAGTTTGTTCTTGAATTAATTGCACTACCTACATCCTTTTATTTTATTTATTTATTTTAATTAATTTTAAAAAAAGATTTATTTATTTATGCATACAAGCTGGGGTACAGACCAGAGGTGTGGGGTGGTGAGAGGGTTCACCAGAGACAGAGTGGGGAGCAGAATAGGCAGATGGATGGAAATACACTGCTGAGGGGAGCAGCGGGCGAGGCAGGAGAGGTCTGCTGCACCATGTGGAAATCGCCCCAGCCAGGTGTCGAACTCGCGTCGATGCTGCCGACAGCTCCACAGTGCAGTGCCTAACTGCTGCACCACCAGGGAGGCCCCCTACATCCTTTTAGATAAAACTCATCCTTTTTTCATAGCTCTGAAACTGTTAAGAGACTCACTAGACTTTTTGTTGTTTTTACTGAAAATGCATAACAAATATGGAAATGCATGGAATATTCTTCTCCCAGTTCTTTTCTGAAAATGAATCTTTTAAGTAGAAATAAGAGAGAATTCTGACATCAGGAATCAATTCCATTTTCCTTTGGATCCTATATTCTAAATTGTATTGGTAAGTAAATTCACGCAGCTATATGAGGTAAGAAAAGGAATGGAGAAATCTTTAACTTATTAGCAAATTCTTAGCAGGGTAATGACAACTGGGAAAATAAATTGAGTTGGCAGTTTAATAGGCAGAATTCAAAGAGTAAACAGAAGCAGTGAAATTTCATGGTTAACGTCGTACTACTGAAACAAGGCTGCTGGAAGATACTGTTGATGAAAACAGTGGCTTTCAAAATTAAGGTATGTTTAGCAAGTATTTTTCACTAGAAGTATTTGGCATGATATTTGGGTTCAAAATAACTATTCTGTATTTCCAAATGCATACATAAGAGAGAAAACTGATGCTTTTTCATATAAGAAACCTCACATTCATGTTCTTTCTGTATTTTACCACACCCATGTGTTAAGATGCTTGGAGAGCAAAAGTGTGCTAGTGGAGGAAAATCTGTAAAATTTTGTCAGGTATTATTTATGTAGCATTATTTTGTTGGAAAAGATGTGAAAATATGAAGATTTAGAAAACAGAATAGCTAAAATAAGCTATAATGAATCACATTTCAAAAAAAACGCACAAGAAAATAAAAATGTAATGACAACACGTTTTCATTATTCTAAAAACAAATTCTGGCTGATGGTTCAACCCTATTAATTGGCTATTTTAGCTACTTACCAATGTTATAAGTTTATAATAAGTAGCCTTTCCTTACAAGGGACAAATAAAACCTGTATGATTTTATTTGGTGATGGTCTGTTTCCCTAAACTACAAGTTTTGTACAGAGTATGTGGAAAGAATATATTAAGATATTTCATGTGGGGAACTTAAAATTTCCTAGATACTTTAGGTACCAAGACATTTGAGGAAAAAATTGAACAAACAAAGTAGGAACCTCAGAGACACAATAGCTGTCCCCAGAGTGCTACAATGATTCATAATTCACAAGAGAGCAAGGCTCAAGTGGATCATACTTTTTATGGTACAAGTGGGATTAATATTGTACTTCATAGATACATGATGTTTATAACAAAGAAGACCACATTTCAACTTCCTCTTGCTGTATTAAGGCTTACGAGAAAGGACATTAAAATATTTTTTAAGCTTCTAGATTAAAAAAAGACCAATGGTTATTATTGTCCAAAGGTGGAGATAATTTTAGAATTAGTTTAGTTCTTCAGGCTCTGAAATGTATTCACACAGTGTAGTATTACTATGATTCATACTTATTGTTTGTGAAACACTGAAATGTGTAATCACCTTTCCAACTTAGAAGTTGTCTTGGTGGCATATAAACTTCAAGGCTATCCCTTCTCTTAGCTGTAATTCTAGGAAGGAAGTAGATCTGAAAACATTTATTTGCAAGTACACGTAGATACCTCTGTGAGAGGTACGTACATCTCAAATCATTGTGAAATTGTTAATTGTGGGTGGTAAGAGTGTGACTAGACAAATTTCTGCATATATATAATGAAGCAGTACTTAAGTCAGTTTTTGGAATCATTTTCATTCTGTATGTCAATACTTTTCCTCTGTTTTCTTTAATTTTTTTCCATCTTTTCTACTATTCCTTCTGCTCTTTTTTATCCATTATAGTTGCACTTAGTATTTTTGACATTTTTTTGTGTGGTATTTGATTATTTACCTATTGTTTCCTTAGACAATGAGCTTTTTAAGGATGTATAATATACATTTATTTATTTATTTATTTATTTTTAAAGATTTATTTATTTATGCATACAAGCTGGGGTATAGGCCAGAGGCTTGGGAGGCGAGAGGGTTCGCCAGAGACAGAGTGGGGAGCAGAACAGGCAGATGGGAAACACACTGCTGAGGGGAGCAGCGGGTGAGGCAAGAGAGGTCTGCCGCACCATGTGGGAATCTCCCCCGCTGGGCATCGAACTCCATCTCGAACTGCTGACAGCTCCACAGTGCAGTGCTCAACCACTGTGCCACCAGGGAGGGCTGTATAATATACATTTAAAGAACTCCTGCAGTGCCTATCCAGAAGCCCAATAAGTTAATTGGGCTCCCCATAAGCTAATATTCTTTTCTTTCTTTCTTTTTCTTTAAGATTTGTTTTTATTTACTTATGCATACAAGAACTAAGGTGTAGTCTGAGGTCCGGGAGTGAGAAGATTTACCAGAGACAGAGTGGGAAGCAGAACAGACAGATTGACTCAAATACACTGTCTGCGGGCACCATGTGGGTTAGCTTCCTGGCCAGAGATCAAATGCTTGTTAGAGCTGCGAATTAACCCCTTGCACCACCAGGGAGGCCCGGCTAATATTCTTATTGTGCAAATTACATAGGTGGCTGAAAGATCATTAAAATCTAAAATAGAAATTTTTTTCATTTTTAGTATATATGCATTTAAATGTCTAGTTCATTTAATTTAGACTAGTTTTAAGGATGATTTGTTTGGATTATCAACACCATATTTATGTGAATAATATATAATGATTGATGTTTGTCAGATCAGGGGCTCCCTAGCAGTGTCTTATCCACCAAATGGAGCCTCGGGTTTGCGATGATTTTCTCCAAAACATTAGGCTGGAGATCAACCTTCTCTTTCCTATAGCAGTCAAGAAAGACTGAAATATAAGGTGTTAGTGAGGGGGAAGTGGAGCTGTGAAATCTTTTGAATCAGCTCTTTTCAAAAAAAAAAAAAAAGAATGATTTTCTCCTATTCGTAGGCTTTGAGAAGGTTTACTTAAACTTCTTGGTGAAATGTCTAAGAAACGTAAAAATTGGTATTCAGCAACCATTTTGACTCTTTATTCTGACTCAAGTCATTTTTGGTCTTTATCAAAATGCTCTCTTGGCTCCAAGTTTATTGTTGGTTCATCTAATTTAAAAGGATAATTGAAGAGATCTGATCGATGGCTATTAAAATGTATCTTGCTTTCTGATCTCATTTGCTAGAGTTCTGTCCAGCATTACTCTTTAATGCTAAATGACCTAGGAGGCCTGGCAAAGCAAGTCTTCAGGCAATAGAGGATGGGCCTACATTTTCTAACTGCCCCAATATTTTGTGACTTTCATTTCCCTTCTCTTCTGGAAACAGCCTATTTGGGGGATTATTGTGTTTTTTTCCTCTCCTACATTCTGTGGGAGAATACAACTATTTTTAAGCTGACATAAATCAGGTCATTGGCTAGAATTCAGTACATCCTGTTAGACTATTCTTGAGGGTAGAGTTTTGTACTATGATCAAAGGTAGATGATCTTCTTTTCGGGGCCTGGGGAAAAACATAACCAAATTGAATGTAATGTCAATTATACTGTGTGTTTTTTTTCAGTTGTGCTAAAAATATTATTTTCCCTTCCAGAAATAAACATAGAGGTAAGTAGTCTATCAGGAAATAATCTTTAATCTTAAGTTAACTTTCATAGCAGTATATTTTATTAAGCCAAAAGTTTACAATGGATAGTGATCAAATAGTTAAATGATATAAAACTACTCTTTCAGAGAACTTCACTAAAAGCATTTTATGTTACATAAATTGTTGTATTGTGAACATTCTCAGTGATTGGTACAAACCTTTGCCAATGAATGACAAATTTACATACACATCATGTCAGCCAGCAATATTTTGCAGCTTTAATTGCTTTAGCTTCAGGCATTCCATGTCAAAATAGAGTGGTTAATGTCCTGCAAGTTGCTCTGTTTCTTTGCAACATTAAATTATTCTGTAATTTGTCTGTTTTCTCTTTAATGCATTGTCCATTAAGTCTTTTAGAATTTATAACATAAGAATGATGGAACTTTAAATAGCATATAGTTTCTTTTCCAGAAGGTTCTGGGTGTGTCAGGAAGATGAGAAAACCTAAAATGCATTTGCAGAAAATGTTTACTCTTTGTTATTATCTGTTAAAGAGAGCTTTGTTTATGTTGCTAAGAGAATAAACGAAAAAAAAATTTCTACCTATTTAATTAAGCCAGTTTCAAAAAATATATATCAATACAGAAACAATTTTTAGTATGTCTCTAGTTGTCACAGTTTTGAAGTATATTGAAAAAGTGATCTTTAGCTTACACTATATCTGAGTGTTATTTTAATTGTTAGGAATTTATGTTGTGTTCATTTATAAAGAACAATCCTTATCTGTAACTCTGATGTGTCTGTTGTGTCTTTGGTATTAAGATAAAATGATCAGCAAAATTCACATAAATGTACAAAAGCCAAAGAGTGTTAAGCAAGTGGTCTTCCCTATTAATAATGCCATGTTTAAAGATAGGTTATTCTTTAGTTATGCAATGTATAATCATTTAAAATAAGATTCAAGTGAATAATAACATATTACTCAGTATACAGTGTTTCTCTTTAATTTTTTATTATTTTTTAAATTAATTTATTTTTAAAATTTTTATCTTTTACATCATTGTGTAAATTGGTCCTTATCAAAATTCCCACCACCAACTGACCTGTGAACCGTCGCCTACTCCCTTGTGCTCTTCTCCCCCCTGTTTAGATTCCTTTTCCTCCCCCTCCCTCACAGCATGCCTCTGATGTATGTTTTATTGTTTATTTTTTATCAAAGTAGCATTGCATTGTAATATTATGTAAGTTTCTTGGTGTGCATCATTAAGAAATCAACAAGTGTATCTACTCCATTTTCAAAGTAGTATTAGAAGCTTCAAAGAACAAAATAAAATGATCTTCTGTTTTTGAATACTTGTGTTTGTAAAGGTGGAATATTTTATTTAAAAATGAAAATCCAAATCGTCCCATTTTGTTTACAATATATTTCTCTCTCTTCTGTCCTCTCTTCTGTTGTTTTCTAGACATGAGATTATTTCTTTCATTATTATATTTACTACTGAGTTCCCAGTGCCCTTGGATGAATTTAGCTATCACCTGGCTTATTGGGTCTCTGTCATCCTTAGAGTGGGCTCAAACAATTGGTTTCTTAAGACTTTTGGAGGAATTTCTAGTACAACCTGTAATAATAAATTTACTCATAATGGCAAGTGTGTTGTCTGATTAAAAATCTCTGGAGATATTTCACTCAAGGTTGATAATATCTCTAGATAGTTCCTCATAAGGAAGAACACACTTCGATGGTATTTGTGAATCCACTAGAATACTTATCATGAGATTAAAAAATAATGTGATGATACTAATTTTGGAGTATTTGAGCACTATGAGAAGGCTTGTCTCTATCGTCTTTTACTTTAATATTTCATTTTGAGGGCAAATTAAAAAAATGTTTATTTTATTTATTTATGCATACAAGAGCTGGGGTAGAGGTCAGTGGTATGGGTAGGGGGATGGGGGACGTGAGAGGATTTGCCAGAGACAGAGTGGGGAGCAGAACAGACAGATCCACCGAAATACACTGCTGAGGGGAGCAGTGGGCGAGGCAGGAGGGGTCTGCTGTGCCATGTGCTGATCCCATGTGCCAGCTCCCTGGCCGGGGATCAGACTGCTGCAGTGGCTGCTGATAGCTTCATAGTGCTGAGACTTAACCCTTTGCCCCACCAGGGAGGCCCATTTTGAGGAGACTATCTTCAGAGAAAAGTTGATGAGCGTGTATGTCTTGACTTGGTAGAATTTCTTCTCCGCTATTATAGACTCAATTGATTGCTGACCAAGAAGGTACATTTTTTTTTAAAAAAAAGATAAATGGATTAAAAGAGAACACGTGTGGAAAACTAAGGCTGTACCATTTCTGGATTTGGTGGACTCCAATTCTATTCTGTGACTTAGAATGTAAGGTGAGGCATCTTTATCTCCCTTGGCAGTTACAAGCATTTTCAACTTTATGTTCCCTAAACTGCCTAGAGTAAATTCAGAGGAGATGAGAATATACTTTAGCAACCAGTAAGAACGCTTTCAAATGCATTAGAATAGGACATATTTGGATTATCAGATAAATTGGGGTTGCTAGCAACAACACATTTTCTTCCAATTCTCTGTTTATTCAATTTCTGATGGAAAATCCAGACAGAAAGTTTTATGAAGCAATGTTGAGATCAATGTGGCCTAACAATTCTAAGAGGTAATGCCTTGCCATTTTCTCATTTCCAGAACATTCATGGAAATTAGAGCAGAGCTCCACCCAAAAAGGAGAAAGCTCTGTAAATAGGATTCAATTATCCTTCTGCTTGCTTCCCAGGCCTGTGCCTTTTTTTCTTACTATCTTTTTGGAATTCGAAGGAATAACTTGATACTCCATCACATGCCGGGGGTGGGAGGGCACAGAAAGGGTGAGGAGAGGGGTGCTTGTGGCTACATTTCTGTATTGAATTTAATTTTTCATTGATAATTAGACTCTCAAAGCCACCTGATATTTTTGACCAGCAGGAAACAAAAGCCCACTGATTGACTCAGGGGAAGCTTGGGAGCGGCCCCCACTGCGCTAGCACAGCAGCGCCACAAAGACTAAAAACAAGAGCTGTGGCAAATTGGATCACCATACAAGTTCCAACTGGCCCATTGTGTACAAGTAGTAAATTGGGAGCTGATATTTCTGAGAACTATTTATTAGCAAAGCGTGGTGTTTTACTCCCTCCCTCCCCCGCCCTGTCCCCCCTGCCCTTTTTCTTTTTCTTCTTTTTCTTTTTTAGCAAACTGCTTTTTACCAAGTTAGACAAATAACTTAAAGCATGTACAAAAAATTCAAGTAATTATTCGAAAGAAATTTCCAGGCTAGAAATGTACTAATTACATGTGACAAATAATTTTTTTTTAGTCATCTCAGCAGGCATTTATTGGTGCAGAACTTCATAAAAGACACATGGTTAGAATTTGCAAAAAATGCGAAAAAAAAAAGAAAAATAATAAAAAATTCAATTCTGTTGCTGCATGTATTATTAGGATTTTTAAATGAAGATGTCTCAGTGACAGCTTCTGGTGGAGTGATCAGTTCTAACCATTTAGTACAAAAAAGGTGTGAAAATACTAGGCTGTGGCCAGTTAGCAGAAATTGTAGTTGTACAAGCCCAGACTTGCATGTCTTACAGAAGAATTGATAACTCCGGAGTTTTTTCAATTTGAGTAATGCAGAGAGGGAAAAATGGAGTCTGTTTCATTAGTTGCTTATAGATGTTCCTTCTCTGAGAGTTTTAGTTTTTGGTTAGTTGGAAATATGGTACTATTACTACTCCCAATGTCGTAGGTAAAGTGTATACAGAAGCTTCTATAAAGGTACACAGAAAGTTTTATATTAATCTTTCAAAATGAGGCTTTTGAGATGACAATTCCTTTTTTTAATGGATATTTATTCATTGACTCTTTAATGGTTGTTACCACATACAGGCCTTTTTAATATCTATGCTCTTCCCTTTTCAGCCAGTGTGTAAACAAATTATTTGACTAATAAACTGATTTGGTGCAAAAAGCTCTTATTAACATGGTAAAATACTGGGGTTCCAACCAGTAAAATCATGGACACCGTGAGAGGGTGCACTCATGGTTTAGTCATTATTTTGTTTCTGAGTATTAGTATTCAACCATCAAATATTAATTAAATACCTATGGTACTAAATAATGGACTAAGTGTTGTAGGTATGAAGAGAGTGTGAGGTTCGGTTTCTGACATCAGAAGCCTAACATTTAATAGGGAAACAGAAATAACCAACATAAAATGATTAGCAAACTACTCAGCTGCACAGGTTGTGAATACACCATTTTAGAGTCACAGGTATCTGAATGCATGTTCAGTCATTCTTTGAGAATGAATTGGAGTATAGCCTAACTTAACCTGGAGCTGGGGATGAGGCATATGGTGTTACTGGACCTCAAAAAATTGTAAGACTTCAAAGAAAACTAGAAAAAAATTCATTTATATTTTCAGAACAAATGTAGATAATGGAGACTCAGACATATTGAACAATCTCAAAAGGTTGGGGGATGTTATTGGAATATGGTATGTTGAAACTTCAATTATTTTTTGATGTGGTGAAAATGAAAAGAAATAAAATGATGTATACCGGTATCCTCTACTTTTCAAAAGTTCATATTATGCCAACTTGCTTTTACTGAAGCCCTATCTTAGCACCTGTTTTCACTGAGAGAAATCTGAAGAGGATTTTATTATTATTATTATTTTAAAAAAGATTTATTTATTTATGCATACAAGAACTGGGGTATAGGTCAGAAGTGTCGGGGGTGGTGGTGAGAGGATTCACCAGAGAAGAGCGGGGAGCAGAACAGGCAGATCTACTGAAATACACTGCAGAGGGGAGCAGTGGCGAGGCAGGAGAGGTCTGCTGTGCCATGTGGGAATCTCTCTGGCCAGAGATGGAACTTGTGCTGCAGTGGCTGTGGATGGCGTCATAGTGCTGAAACAATCCGTTGCGTCACCAGGGAGACCCAGGGTTTTTTTTTTTTTTTTTTAACGACAAAAGTCGTAAATCAAGAACAGCTTTACGGCAGATGCTTCCAAGATTCAGCGTTCCTGCTGCACTCCTGGAAACGACTTTATTCAGGCTCGGTAAGCGTCAGATGATTTCTGCTTTTACTCTGTTAGTGTTATTTTAGTCTTTATGTGCTCTTTGGGATGATTTGGTAGGTTAATTTTTGGGTCCGGGGCACCCAAATTTTTTCCCGTGTATGTTAATGGTGATTGTGTCTTTTGCTTTATGCTGCTTTGACCTAGGAAAAGTTTCATGGAATGTTTTACTTTCAGATACAAGGGAAACCTGTATTCATAAGAGTTCCTCATGGGTTGCTGTGCAGATTAAATGAGATAAAGCACAGACTAGGTCTTCAATAAATATTAATTGTTTTAAAAATAAGGCTGTCAGGCCAGGCTATCAGGCCTCCCTGGTGGCGCAAGGGGTTAAGTCTCAGCACTATGAAGCTATCCAAAGCCACAGCAGCACAAGTTTGATTCCTGGCTAGGGAGCTGACCCATATGGAGCAGCAGACCTCTCCTGTCTTGCCCGCTGCACCCCTCAGCAGTGTACTTCATTGGATCTGCATGTTCTGCCCCCCACTCTGTCTCTGGTGAATCCTCTTACCACCTCCCATACCTCTTGCCTATGCCCCAGCTTTTATATGCATAAATAATACATCATAAAAAATTAAGGCTGTTAGTAAAGTTTGAGTAGTTTCTCAGGGCATCGGAATAGTGAGTAAGTTGGAATTGAGACTCATTTTCCTCCCCCTCCTTTTGTAGCGGTTAGAAGGACCCGACCTGCTGCATGTGAACTTGGTTAGGTTAGCTGGGCCTAACACCACCGCTTTCCCTCACCACAGGAAATAGCGGCCACTTCCAAATTCTGTGGGTTCCTCTCTGCTGTGTCTGACATTATTGCCCTTCCTTCTGATGTTTTTAAAATTCCCTTTTCCCCTGACTTCTGGGACAATCGTTCTCTTAATTTTCCTCACTTTTCCCCTCAGTCTCTTCCAGTGAGTTCTCCTCTTCCCTTAAGGCATAACCCTTGGTATATTTAAAAAAACCCAAGTTCCCTTTTCTGCCTCCCTTTATTTTTCTCTATGTTGGCTCCCTAGGAGATTCTCATCCTCTTGCCTGACATCAGTTCTCATCTGATAACTCCTGATTCTCCACATCTAGCCCCAGATTCCCCACTGGGCTCTAAAAATGCGCTTCCAACTCATTTCTCCTTATGTCTTCTATAGTTATCTTAAATTCAACATGGCTACACAGAATTAATTTTCCACACCATAACAGTTCCTTCTGTATTTTCTAAGCTAATACTCTTTCTCTCTTAGGGCATCTAAATGTAGTGGTTTGCCTGAGAATGAGGCTTTTCCCAGGACATGAGATTTTCAGTGTGAAAATCCTGGGATGAGTTGGTCTTCCTAACTATCTACTGAGTCTCCCAAATCAGACATATCTGAATTTCCCTCCACTCCTCTCTATCCCTCATCTCCTACCTCTAACTAGTCACCAAGTTGCGAGTATCACATCTCAGAAATCACTCTTGAAACTTCCCCTTCTTTTTTATTCTCAATATAACTGCTTGCATTCAGGCCTCTGTTATTTCTTACCTGGGATATTATACTAGAATGCCACCTGGTATTCTTTTTTTTTTTTTAAGATTTGTTTATGCATACAAGGGCTGGGGTGTAGGCCAGAGGTGTGTGGGGGTGGTGAGAAGATTCACCAGAGACAGAGTGGGGAGCAGAACAGGCAGACTGACTGAAATACACTGCTGAGGGGAGCAGCGGGCGAGACAGGAGAGGTCTGCTGAGCCATGTTGGAAGTTCCCTGGCTGGGGATCGAACTCATGCTGCAGTGGCTGGTGATAGCTTGATAGTGCTGAGACTTAACCTGTTGTGCCACCAGGGAGGCCCCTGCCACCTAGTATTCTTGATTATAATCTCACTCATTTTATACTCTGCCTGAATCTGTATACATATAGCCAAATCATCATGGTGCTATTAAATAATCAGCAAAAAAGTTGGAAGTGATAAATTCATGGAAAACTTGTATTCTGACATAGATTAAAGGGTTTGGCTCTTCAACCTGTCCACAAGACCCTCTGACTCTGAAAGGAACTGATTGTAACCTCAGTATAATAGATCTCTGTTAGAGATCAACACAATTTTCTCCTCAGCATTGGATCAATTTTTCCCCCTGCCTAGACAGGAGTGCTTGCTTGTTAAAAATTGCTATGGGAACGTCAACTTGCATTATAGTCGAATCAAAATAAAATCCAAACAATTTTCTGTTATTGTCTGTGTACCAAGAGCTAGGTACTAAAGCTAGGATAAAGAGATAAGAAATAACAGAAAATATAATTTTTAATGAAAAAAATTAGGAAATTTGGAAAGTGGGTATATCAACCTAAGTGTACCCAAAGCAGCTTATTTCCCCATGCTTTCCTCTAGGACCTGCCTCTTATTTCAGCTGCATCTCACTAATAGTGATGTCATTTATTGCTCACTAATAATAGGACCCATCACCTTGCCAGAGAGATAAACTTGGAGTGCGTGGTAGTTTCCAAATATATCCACAAAATCTTTGATATTCTGCCCTTTAAGATATTGAGCATGTTGAGTGTGAGCTAAACTCATCTATGTGCTTCTAATAAGTAGAACATGGCTGTGTGTGTCTTTGGAGTCTAGATCATAAAAGGCATTTTGGTTTCTTCCTTATTCTCTGTTGGATCACTTGCTCCTGGGGAATCTAGCTTGCAGATTAAGAGAACACTCCTGCGTTCTGTGGCGATCCCTATGTGCGGAGGGACTGAGGCTTGCCAATAACTCCCAGCACTAACTTCCCAGGCTTGTGGATGATGATGGGCTTGGAAGCAGCTCTCCCAGCTCCACTCAGGCCTTCAGGTGACTGTAGGCTCAGCCAACACCTAGACGGCAACCTCATGAGAGCTTGTGAAGCAGAACTAGATTCCTGACCCATGAAATTATGTGAGATAATTGGTGTTTATTGTCATCAATCATTAAGGTTTTTGAATCACTTATTATGCTGGAATAGATAATCAATACAGAGCAATTTTGTTTAATTGTTTTCTCTTCTACTTCTTAACTCTTTTCCCAAAGACTCAGACTTTTCAGATCATAATATATTTTTGCTGATTCTTCTGCAAAGAACCTATATTCTTCCCCACTTACTGTATTTATTGCTGTGTTATATTCCTTCTCCTCTGAATTCTTGTTTTCCCTTGTACTCATTTTGTGGGTCTTTCTATTGTCCATTCGTTGGGAGGCAATTCTCCATCAGTCTCTTGAATTTCTGAATATCTTATGAACAGAAACACTAACTGCTTTTTTGTTTTGTTTTTGTTTTGGATGTTCTTTTCAAGGATGCAAGTTTGCTTATTGTTCAGCATAATAAAATAATATTATCTTCCAGAGCAAAGGTCAGACAGTTTGCTTGCTGCCCATTATAAAAGATTTAGGTTTCCTAAGGCCAATATTCCTCAACTGTGATGCAAACCTACTGGGTGTGCAGGGCCCACCCAGGCCCTCTGTTTAACCCTCATGGCACTTGGAGGGTAAGGGTAACTGAAAGAAAAGTGGTGCTCTTGTATCTGGCTGTGCCAGAAACAACAATTAGGTCCTTTGTCTCTGATGCAGATTCTCATAACTTCTGCAGGCTAACTTGTCAGCTTGCAAGGAAGGTAAAATCTCATATTCTTCGTAGTTCCTGACAGTTTTATCCCATTCTTTTCAATCCCACCTAAAGCTGCAATCATGTTCCTTTTCAATTAATTTCTTTCATTCATTCACCAAATGTAAACTGACTATATGTACTAAATTTCTGCTTCCTGTTTTGACTGTGCTGTTTTTTGATTCGTTTTAGCAAATGCTAATCAAGGCAAATCTCAGGCATGCTTCTCGTTTCTGCCTTGGAACTTTAGGAGGTGATAATATTTTTGTCTGTTACTTCTTCCTCCTATTCTTTGCTATGTAACCATGACACCTACCACTGACAAGATAATTGTGTAAAATTTAGTTCTTCTTGGAAATATTTGCCCATTGCTCTTTACCTAATTCTGTTCATAGTCTGACCAGTATAACCTTACTCCATCCTGGCTTTTACCTACCTCCCTCAAATCCTTAACTCTTACATGTTACACACAGTAGTTATGGCTTTTTAAAATCATAAAGTATAACCTATATCGATAGATGTCTTTTCTTTTATATAGAATAAGAAAGTCCTTGAAAGCTAGACTTGAAATTTGTTTCCGTAGTAAACTATGAAGATCTGGACAGAGCTTTGCATTGTGGTCATTTACCCAGTGTTTGCAGACCGAACTGTCCTGGGATAATCCAAATCTTGTCTGGTAACATTGCCTTGTTCTTTGAACATAGACTTAAAGCAATCACTGAAATAGCTCCAATCCTCGGAAGCAGATGACAATCCTTGAAATGACCCCTGACTGTCACTGCAGAGACTTTTCTAGTCCTAGTCCTTCTTACCAGTCTCAGCCTTTATCCAAGACTTTTTACTCCTTCCCTCAGGCTCCTATAGTTTAAGTCATTCTTCAGGAAAAAAAACCAAAAAAACAAAAAAACCAAACCACCAAAGCTCTTCAGTCTTTGTCCATGAATAACTACATTTTCCATTCTTATACCCTTTGTGTTCTCTCTCTGAGATAAGATTGGGCTCATAGTTTCGTGTTCTATTCTCTATGGGAAGGCATTAAAAATAAGAAGCAAACAAAAAGTTCTACTGTAAAGATAATTTTTTTTGTCTCTTCTTTTTGATGTTTAGACTGCAAACAAAGAATTTTGGTTAATCTGTTCTTCTCTCAATGTCTGCATTCCTAGAAGTTAGTCCTTGTGGGCAGTTTCTTTTTTTCTTCCTTTTTTGACAAATTTTATAGATAAACTTCTAAGGATCGTCTCTGCTTTCCAGAGCTACTCTGCAGCAGGCTCATGAACTTGAAGCGGGGTGTGTGTGTTTGTGTGTGCACATATGCTCCAGTCAAAAACCAAAAAGTATCAAAAAGTATATGCTCAAAGAATTTTCTCACCAAGCTGACTCTTTCCAGTGTCCTCAGCTAGATTTAGAACCTGTGAGCAAGGTGAGGAGGCAGAGGGTGAATCTCTCCCTTGATGATTCACATGGCCAACAGCTTCCTCAATTCTGCAAACTTAGAAGGTCGCAGTTTTCCCTACCAGTTTCTTGACTTGCAATCTTGTAATTTGAATGGTCCCCAGGTGCTGATATGTAAAGTAGTCAAAAGAATAAAATTAAGGCTCATTTCCAATTGTGGCCATGCAAGTTGGGGATTCATAACAAATTTTATTGATAAAATGGGATAGTATATGGGGAATGCAATATGTTTCATTTTGATTCTTTAAGTCTTCAAAATTGCTATAAAAATTCAGTGTAAAGAAACTCTATTATGTTGGAAAAGTCCTTATCCTTTTAGTCTTACAGAGATAGAAAATTTTTATTCTCTTTGTGTTTGTTGCAGAATTAAGATGATTTTTTTCTTAAAGTTTAAAAATATTTTTTACAAGTAGTTTTCAGAAAAAAATAGCTAAGTACATATAGACTACTTGACCTGCAATTTCAATATTTGAGGCTTTTTCTTGGTTCAGATTATTATTTATGTTTATTATCTTCTAGAATTTTAATGGTAATTATAATTAATATAATTGTAAACAATTATACTTGTTAGTAACTGGCAAAGATATTGGCTTAAACTACCTTTATTATGGTATATGTCACAATATATACTCAGGACATGTATATGTTTATACAAATTATAAAATATTTAAACATAAAATTAAAAAAAATAGAATTCACAGATTAACTCTATATACTAACTTTGTCCTATTCTTGTACCAAATCCCTTTTTTCCTCTATGCCATGTTTTACTCTATCATAGGTTGGGCTCCCCAGAAAACTGACTCTGTATCTTTGGGATTTACATGGAGGATTTTATGGGGTGTTTACACAAAGTTGGGGAGACACACCTGAGAAATGTAAGGAAAGCAGAAATGCATAGTTGGGAGAAGCTGAACTTTGATACAATAGACGTTTCAACTGATCTGGGATGGCCCTGAAAAATTGTCTTGATTGAATCAGGGAAGTCAAGTCTTTGTACCCCAAAGTGGCTGGTGATTGGATATAGTCTTTCCCTGAGGAGGCGATGTCACCCAGGTAAGACAACTTTTTTCTGCTGAGTCATAAACCTGGCAATTATGTTGCTATAAACATACATGTACAGGTTTTTGTGTGAACATAAATTTTCATTTCTCTAGGATGGATGGCAGTGAGGGCAAGACAGAAAGCCTACCTCCCAGGGCCCGTCTGAGGCAGACTGGTGGGGCCATGGGGTGGGTGCTAGCTTTGGCCCCACCTGGGATAGGATGGAACCCATGTAGACAGATATGATGTGTGGGGTTTGAGCCGATTCCGCTGAGCCTGAGTGCTATCGCCAGGTGAAGGCAAGAAATGATCCAAATGGCCTAGATATTAACAGGCAAGTACTAAAGCAAGTAAAAAATAGATACAAGAGCCTGGCAGATAGGGCTGCAGTGGGAACCTGATTTTGATGTATGGCCACAATGGACTTTCAAAGACCTCACTCCAGAATTAAATATATCTACCAGGAACTGATAGAACTGGATGAGGGACAGATCTTAAAGTAGCTTCCTAGCTGATGGCAGATCTGAAAAGAGAACCCAGAGACGTTGCCCTCACGCTCATGTCTTTCTAAATCTGTGGTTCTCAGTCATATCAGACCCAAGTTTCCTAATAACAATGATTCTGTAAATGCCCTTTAATATTCTAGAATGAAATTTATAGAAAATATGAATAAAACTTAACAAGGTATTCTAATTTGAGTATCAGTCTAACATCTCATTGTAGTCTCAGAGAAACAGAAGAGAATTTTTATTTTAAAATAAAATAGTATGTATTTAAAGAATGTAGTACCACTGTCTCTACTGGACTCTATAGTTTCTGATAAGAAAGCTGTAGGAATAAAATTCTACTTCATCTATAATGTGACACGTAAGTTTTCTCTGAAAGGTTTCAAGATTTAAAAAAATGTATCACTGTTTTTTAGCATTTTCAGTATGGTATGTCTGGATGTGGTTTTCTTTTCTTTTTTTTTTTTTTAAAGGATTTTATTTATTTTTGTGTAGAAGAACTGGGTAATGGGTGAGAGGATTCACCAGAAACAGAGTGAGGAGCAGAACAGGCAGATCTACTGAAATACACTGCGGAGGGGAGCAGCAGGTGAGACAGGAACAGTCTGCTGCGCCTTGTGTGGGTCAGCTCCCTGGCTGGGGATTGAACCCAGGCCCCCGCATAGTGGTAGACCTTCATGGGTGGCAGCACTGTGGCTTAACCCCTCAGTCACCCTGGAGGCCTTGCATGTGGTTTTCTTTCAATTTATGCTGTTTAGTTCACTGAGTGTTTGGATCTGTAGCTTTCAGTCTTTTGCCAAACTTGGGGCATTTCAGCTGTCATTCAAATTTTTTAGGTAATTTTTACCTAAAAATTCTCTTCTTCTCTTTCTGAGACTGCAGTGACCCTTTGATATTGTTCCAGTGGACTGAGGATTTGTTCCTTTTTTTGCCTTTTTCTCCCTGTTCAGATTAGTCATACTGATCTATCTTCAGATTCATTGACTCTTTCATCTCCACTCTACTATTGAGTCCCTCTGGTGAATTTTAAAATTTCTCTTTTGTGTTTTTCGGTAACAGAGTTTTCATTTATTTCTTATTCTGTAACCTCTATTTCTTTGCTGGGTATAGTTATAATTCTGTTTACTTCTAGATTATTCACCCTTACTTTTTGTGGCATTGTCACTATAGCTGCCATAGCTTTCTCTGTTTGTTAGATAATGCCAACATTTAGGGTAATCTCATTGTTGGTGTTTGTTGTTGTCTTCCCCCACCACCACCCAGTTATTTAGATTTTCTTAATTCTTTGTTTATCAAGTACTTTTGAGTTGCTTGTTCATTTTGAATACTGTGTTAGGAGATCCTGGGCTCAATTAAAATTTCCTGGAGAACGGCTTTAGTAAAAAATGAAGCAAGCAATATCGATCTGGACTCCTGTCCATGGGAACTATTAATAAATGCAGGTGATGTCAAGCAGCTAATTTTGTGCTAATTTGTTACATATCAATAAGTATATTAAATGTACCAAGACATATATTTTAATACTAAAATATATCAAGCTTTAAATATATAAAATATATTTTATCAAATGCATGAAATATATTAATCATTCCTTTAAATAATAAAGTTATTATTAATAGTGACCACAAAGTAGTAATACATCATTTACATATCTGGAATTATGACCCCCTTCCTCTTATCTCACTTTTTTTTCACTTCCTCTTGTCATAATCTGTCCATCCTTCAGAGCTCAGCAAAAGCAAGATCTTTCCTACAAAGTCTTCTCTGATTCTACCTAGCCTCTGAAATTTCATCACTGTACTTACCTTTCTTATGGCAGTTATACCTCCTCCTCCCTCTTTGTCCTCTGGTGGAAAGGTCTTCTCTTGAACTTCATATGATAGAAGCTCAATAAATATTTGTTGAATGAGTGCCTGAATTAGGAGCACTAGTAGCACTTTTAAGGCCCTTAAGCTATTCACTTGCCTTACTCTACGCTACTCACTACTTTCTCACTAGTGGCGAAGTGTTCTGATTCATCTCACAATAAGGATACTGGCTACACAAAACAGTCTGAGTTTTCATTTATTTTTTATTGGAAATCCCTGTTCACTGGAAACCTGTGTCCTTGGTTGTACTGTGAAAGTAACCATGGGAGTCGGAGTGGGCTGAAAACCTAATAATGCCTAGTGGAGGCTATGCTACTACAAATTCTGTGGGTGGACTTGTTATCTGTATATTTGCAATTATTTGGGAGCCCTCTAAAATTTGATTTTAAAACATTATACAATTTACCTAAGGCCTTCCTTTGAATTGGAAGTAGATGTTTCTTTGGTACATGGCAGAGGATGGTTTTGCGCCTTGCATTTTGCTACTCAGAAAGTTCTCGTTTACTAGCTGGACACTGCAGCATCAGGTGTTTTATCTCAAGATGTCAAGATGGGAAAGCCATGTTCCTCCTTGGCAACCAGAGTATAGGAACGGAGAGTATGCTGAGCTCTAAGAGTATGTGAATGGTGCTTTTTGTTACTTAGAACATGTGCTTTTTCTCTAGTACAAGACAGGTTTAGTTGTAATTATCATACTACCTAGCCAGTTAGCTATTCTGTGAGACTATGATTATGCGTTGTGTAGAGAGAACTTTATTTATGAACTTATTCTAAAAAAAAAAAACAAACAAAAAGCAAAACCCCCACAAAAGCAAAGAGCTAAGCCAGCACATCATCTAATTCTCAATGTAAAATAATGCAGAAGTACGGAAGATGAACATCTGATTTGTCACATCTGATACACTAATGTTTTATCCAAAAGGAAGAACACATTGTAACTTGCTCAGTCATCTGCATAAACACCACCTGGCCCTTTCCAGGCACCTACTCAAGTAACAGGAGTCAGCGAATGGCAGCTCCACTCATTGCCTTTCTACTGGTAGAAATACAATCTCTTTTTCTTCCTTTAAAATCTCTTTTCTTCCTTTAAAAACAAAGTGTTTATGTATCAAAGTAGCAGCATCTAATATCCTTTTTTCAATAGTATATGATCTGGGTGATTAAAGTAAAGCCACTGGAACCTTCTGTCATAGGGAACATAAGATCAAAAAATTGCCTGTGGAAAAAACCCCATTATCTCTTAAAAAGGGGGTAGAATCAAACTTGACCTTGTGCAATAAGGTATTTATTACAACAATAAGACATCTCCTCCCCCACCCACCTGGTTTAGCACTTAGTGAGTATTGCATTGAAATAACTATAGTTTTTAGTGTAAAATGTTTTGCCAATGATGGGAGGCTTTTTCCCCTCTGACCTGACACATTCTGGTCATATGCCTCAGCGAGCATGCCTTTGTGCTGCATTACACACACAGAGGCAGCGCTCCACTTTCCAGTTGCACTAATAGAAAAATGAGGACCTTGGATCACTAGAATATATATTTTTTGCAAGTTTTCAAAGGAAGTAAGTGGGAGGGTGAATGATACTGATAAACTGTCATAAGTAAAGGGTTAAGAAAAACCAATCTCATTTGCCTTTCCATTTTAGATTCAAGCTGGCTAATTAGAGGGTGTCAACTGCTGTTTCCCCCATTAAGAAAACCTTGCCAAAGTCTAAGTGTATTTCTGCTCACAGAGAACAATTGAGTATGTTAGTCTTTGTGTACCAGCTTTTTGCATTTAAACAAGAGAGATTTTTATTTTTAAAAGGAGAAAGATTTGAGAGTCATTGAACTCCACCTAGGGCCTATTCTTTTATCAACTGCCTGCAGGCCATTCTTAGAATCAAGACTCATTCCTCCCCCTAAAATTCTTCCTGGGGCCACTTGAAATGTAACTTCCCTGTTGGATTTCTGGATCAAGTTCCCTGAGTTAGTGCTTCCATCAAGAGCTTCCTTATGCACCTATTTGGTGATGGGGGTGGTAGACTCTGTTTTTGCATTTAATGCATTATGATGTTATGCAGTTTAACTGCCCAAGGCTGCTATGTCAACCTAAGGCAAATGCTGAGTGTTGTTTACACTGTTCAAGTACATCTTTCATTTGCATAGAATTCTACCTTAATTTTATCTCTTGATTCATGTTAGAAAAGCATGTCTGGATTAAGGAGGGAGAAGGATCTTGTATTTTTCCCAGTGTAACTTGGAAAGTAACTTTATCCATTTGTTTATTCTGTTACAGGGCAGGGAGAGGGGCACCCCAGAACCCCCAAACCTGCCCGTTCTAATAGGTTCTGCCATCCACCGCATCAGGACAAAACATGTAAGACCTTAAGTGGAAAAGAAACTTTAGTACAATTAGTGTAATAATACAGAAAAGACAAAAAATATAGTTTCTAAACTAAGAACCCAAAGTTATCCATCCAAAGTCCACCCAAATGGGATGGCCCAAAGCAAGTCCCGAAAGCCTGCCATGAGTCTAAAACACCCTTCGGCAGGGACCCCTAGAAAAGGGTCAGAAACAGTCAGACAAGTCTGTGGGGAAAAGAGCAAAATCAAAATCAGGACCCATGTTACCATTGTCACCTCCCCACGGGTCTCTCACCCACATCTGTTCCATCAGTCCAGGCCAGTGCAGCTTCTTTACATGTCTCTCTGCTCCTCGTGCCTCTTCTGACTCTCCATCTCACTTCCTCTTCCTTCCTTCTTCTTTTTTTCTCTCTCCTTTTCCAACTTCTTATCTCTCCTGCTCAGCTCCACCCTCCCTTGGGTGGGGCAGGGAACCTGAAACACTCTACTTTCCTGAGGACCACCCTCTTACAATACTACTAACAAGTTAAAGTTCCTACTGTGTGCCAGTGTTGGGGAGAGACTAATGAAATGTACACATGGCCCCTTCCTTCATGATTTATAGTTCTAATAAATATGAATAAATATTTATGATTCCAGAAATGACTTATGTGGTTTCCGCTTCAGGGACAGTGAGAGGGTGTCCTTTTAACAATTAACATGAAATTGCAGTATTCAAAATACCCAGTATACACCAAGCTTTATGTTACATGTCACCTCACTTAATCTGCACTGCGAATTTACAAAGAAGATATTAGCTTAATTTCCCAGATAACGAAATTGATTCACAGACAGGTTCTATAACTTTCCCAATGTTAGACAAGTCTACCTAGGTCTACCTGATTGTAAACTCTAATTGGTGAGTCTTTATCTTGCTATCAGAAGCTGAACAACCTACCTCTGCAACATGAATTTAAACTTATGCCATTTAGATAAAAGATAAAGAAACCAGAAGTAACTTGAATAAATGAACGTATCACTTTCTCTTGAAGTTGACCAAAAGTTGTACACTCGAATGTCCAGAGAAAAACCAGGCAAGTGTCATAAGATAATGAAGCAGGAGTGTAAGGAAAGGGGATTTAGTGGTGGGGACTGTGGTAAATCAGGTTTGTATCATTCGTCTAAATCTTCCAGGCACTGCTGCCATGTGTGAATGAGAGTCCAGGAATAGCATCACTGCTAAAATATATAGCACCTTCGTGCAAATTAGAAAAGACACTCCTTTCCTGACAAACAAGTGTGTGTTGGATGTCAACCTCACTTACCTCTTGTGCTGATTTCTTCTGCAAGATACGCTCTGCATGGCTTTTTCAAGAGAAGCTGGATATCTGCACTTTTGAAGTAAAATTTTTAGATCTTTAAATATTGGCAGTGAATAAAAAAAAAAACAACCACTGTGTGGGTCAAATAAAACTCATCTATATATGGGATTTGGTCTACTGGCCACCATTTGACACTTTTGAATTATATGAGTGAGTAGTAAGTTTATTTTATTTGGTTGTCAAGCTCCTCAGAAGTCTGGAGACAAAGTGTTTTCAATTTTGATTCCAGAAATAAGAATTTTTAGTATCTGAATCCCAAGGGATAATTCGAAGAGAAATCGTTTTTGTCCATGAGAAGTTTAGCCATACTAGTTGTGAACAGTTCTCAGGTGGCTTGTTTTTTTTAAAATTACCTATATCTAACATGCATACTTGAGAGTTAAAAATGCACCTAGGTTAATTGTAGAAAGTAAGTAGAACTTGTGTAAATCTCAAATTACTTCCAACTTTTCTTTTAGGTATAGAGTGGTAGTTGTGGCTGTGATTGGTGTTATGACAATATTTGATGATGTTAGTAAGTTGAACTGAGAATAACACCAGAGAAAATTGACATTATTTCACCAACAAAAGAACTTGCTCTCTGATCATGGATTTAGGTAGTTCCAAAATAATTTTTCCATAGTGTAAGGTAATTACTACTCATTTTAAGTTTCAACTCCATTACATTTTGTCTTTGTAATGATTCATTCTTTTTGTGTTATTTTATTTATGCACGTAAAACCAAAACATGCCCTAGTTGGGTCTATGGAATCCTGAGAGATATGTATTACAGTGAAAAGGGATTGGTACCAAAGGCATACCTAACAACCCGGTGCCTCCCAAGCTGGTTCTTCAGGGAAATCTTGTCTTGAGAAATGAGGGGAAGTTGCCCAGAGAGAAAGAACAAATTGATACTATTGTAGAGGTAGGGAGAAAACACCAGGTCTGTGTGAGTGATTACTAATGACCTCTTTTGATGAAATGCATTTCTTTCTGGGGCCTCCAGTTGTTCAGGTCTTATGTAGTCATTGCTTTTGTGAAGTTCCATGAGCATGAAGTTTTCATCTTCAGGGGAAGTGTAGTATAGGTCAGCAGGAACACTTTGTTTTACTTTTTTCATCTGACTTACAAATGGGACTTATATAGCTGTCTGTTTTTTAATGAACCCAAACTATAATAATTTAAGCTATACATATGAAATTGACATCTAGCAAAGCATATTTAGTTGTATACTTTCTAATATATTATGGGGAGGAATGTCCTTTTTGTGCAGCAAAAAGCCTAGAACTAATCTGGATTGGTTCCCAGAGCCTGACAGTGGCAAAAAAGTTGGAGCAAAGTAAGTACTTTTCTTTTGTTACTTTTCTTTTTTACCTTTAATATTCAGTTTCTTGATTATTATGGCATTTAAGGATATGTATTATAACCCAGCTCCCCTCAAGTATCAAGGAACAGACCTGTTAGGATACTTAGCTTGAATTTTTTACCTCATGTGATACTTTTGGCTAGACTTTGTAACTAGAAGGAATTCTACTGATCCTTTTGATTTTCAAACTGTGATACTTGGAACCCCAAGTTATTTTGGATACAACTGGGGGGATTCATACAAAAGTTTAATGAACATTTCATTAAAAATATGTAAACTCTCAGTTTATCTGGGTTATTATAGGCAGTGAAGAGGAAGTTACTAGGTAGGTCTTCAAAGCCCATATTTTAATGAAGGCAGCTTCAATTTTATTTATACATTGTTACATAAATATTTATATAGCACCTATGATCCATCCAGACATTATTTCAGAACTTGAGAATAATGTAATTTAAACAAAGTGAACAAAGTCTCCTGCTCTTACAGAGTTTATATTCTGGGAGTTTATATTCGGGGTGGATAACAAATTTCCTATGAACATGTTGGAGGAGTAGCTAGGGGGTGTGGGGTACTTACCCACTATATCTATATGGTTCACTGTGCTAGAGCACCATGAGTGTGGAGAAGAAAGATAAGAGATGAGGTAGGAGAGGTAACAGCTCAAGAACATGTAGGCTCTTGAAGACATGATAAGGAATTTGGATTTTATTATAAGTTCAATTGGATTAATGTGATCTATTTTATGATTTAACAGTATCATCCTGGCTTCTGTGTGACAGATAGCCTACTATGTGGTCAGATTAGAAGCTGCAAAAGCTATTAGGAGATTTATGTGGATTTTCACTTCTGAGCATAATGTTGTAGGTTGTGTCAAGGGAATATTCCTGCTGAAACAGGAGCCTGGATAAATTTCAAAATTCATAGTTTAAGAAGCACCAGAGAGCTTGGAAGCAAAATGGGCAAGATGGATTACAATATCAGGGAGGGGAACTGATGATTAGGTATCATTTTTCCCCCCATGAGGACATTTGATGATGCTGGGCATGGCTGAGGTTTAGAATTTAGCCTAGACTAAAGGCTACTTTTGGGGAAAATAAAGGTTTTAGTGGTTGTGTGTAGGCAGGGTGATAAAATTCAATATTGGAAGAATCTCACTTGCATGACCAGTTTTCCCCACAAAATATTGCTGAACTTCGAGATTTCACAGGAGATTAAAGAACTAGGTAGGAAACCGCTGAAAAGTAGAGTGACATATATATATAGTCTTATAATGCTTAGAAAACAGATTCCTCCTGGGGAGGAGGTCCCGACGTAACATAGACAAGAGATGAAATTCCTAGAGAAAATGGTGAATTGGTCTGCCAATATTTTTCATAGGGACTCTTACTGTAGATACTCTGGGTGTATCTACAAGTTGAAAGTCCAGACATGACCTTTGGCAGAAGACTATTCCTGGGAAGCAGAGAAACCAGCAGAAAGTTTGACTTTCCCCTTTCTGGGGGTAGCGAAATTAGAGATTTAAGGAGCCTCAGACATGTAGCTGATCTTCCCTTGAAGATATTTGCTATATTTAAAGCTGTGTGTTATATGAAACTGAAGATCTAAGCTGCAAACCTCTGAAGAGCAGAACCAAATATCCTTTAGTCTTTCAGATTTGGGAAAACAAAATCTTATCAAGCTTACAATCAAAAGCCCTGGGGAACCATGTCCTAAGAACAGAGTCAAGAAGAACTAGATTGAGTTTTACCAAAACTTCTTCACAGCCCCAATTTCTGATTGACTTGAGATGATTAATTCCTTAATGGCTATCCTTGCTGTTGCCAGAAAGTGGAAAGCCTTTTTGGTGGAAAATAATATCATCTGGAGATTAAGGAATCTTTGAATTTGGAAAACAGTCAATAGAAAACACCAAGCAGAAGCACAGAGAGAAAAATTAAGAGATAAGGGCCATTTGGGACATTCTGAGGATATGCAATTGACATCCCAGAAGGAGAAAAGAGACAAATATTGAAAGAGTTAATGGCTAATAACTGCAGAACAAATAAAGATATCCATGCACAGGGTTAAGTAGGATAAAAACAACAAATGCAGCACCTGGCATCTCATATATAGAAATGCTGAAAAACTAACAAGTAGAGTTTAGAGAAATTTGGTCAGAGAGACATTATTTCAAAGAAACATCAATGAGGTATCTGACTTCTCAACTGGGACCATTGAAATCAGAAGGCAATGAAATGACATCTTTAGCATGTTGAAAAAAAAATACGACCTAGAATTCAACATTCAATAAGTATATGTTTTAAAAATTAAGGTGAAACAAGGACATTTCAGACAAATAAAATAGGGAAATTTGTTGCCACCAGGCCTGTATAGAAATAAATAGTTAAGGGAGTTGTTCAAAGAGAAGTGTGTAAATTGAGTGAAGAACACTAGATGGGCAAATAAAATGAATATTGATTTAATAGAACAGTAATGGTGGTGTTTTTGCAATCTTCCATTGATGTGAAACTAAAATGTATGACAAAAGCAATACCAAAAATGCAAAAGAGGAATAAATAGAATTAAAGTGTTCTAAGGTTCTGGTAGTATTGAGAAGTGATAAAATAATTGATGTTAGCATGTAATTCAAGTATGATATATAATCTACATAATCTTTATGAGAATAATGAAAAAATTGCGTAATAATTATAATAGGAAAAGATAAAATATATTTGGTTAATATAAAAGAGGAGAATAAAATTATAAAACAGTAAAATAGAAAAGGTAAAATCATAACTATAAAGCTACTATATCAGTAATTGAATTACTGGTAAAGGACTAAATACTTCATGTAAAAGACTGAGATGATAAGAATAGATAAAAATATAAAGCCCAATTGTAATCTGCTTGCAAAGAATAAAGTTTACAAATATTCAAAGACAAGAAAAGTTGAAAGTAAGTGGATAGAAGATAAATTTAAAAATATTAGCCAGAAGAAAGCAGTTACAACCTCCCTGATATGAGACAAAGTAGACTTTTAAGGTAAGAAGTATTATTAGAGATAGGAGGAATATTTCCTAATTATAAAGAGTATAATCCAACAGGAATTAGTATTGCAATAGTCTTTGCCAGAGAAAATGGTGACTTCGTTTAGACTGGATGGTGCAAGTAAGGTAAGGTAGTCAAATTTTGGCTATATTTTGTGGGTAGGTGTCAGTAAGACTTGCTATTGTATTTAATGTGGGATATGGAAAAAAGAGGATTCAAGTGTGACTTCAAGATTTCTTTCCTGAAGGACTAGCTGAATGGCAATGCTATAGTATTTACTGAAATGGGAATATTGATACAAGTGTGGAGTTAAGAAAAAGAAATACAGTAGTAATTCTCCTTTGGCCAAGTAGAACATGATTTGGGGAAATAGCAGTCATCCACATAGGTGGAAACATGTTGAACACATAGAGGGGTGCTGCTGAGAAGCCACCAATCTCCAATCTAGTGTAACTCCTTCTTTTTACAGATGTTGATATTGAGACTTCAAAACTTGCTTATAGTCACCCAGTACACAGCGGCGTGAGAACTGAAACACACATCTTTAGGAGCTAAGCCTGATGTCTCACACCATACTTTATGCTCTTTCTAAATGGGCTTTCCTGAGCTGCAGAAAATATTTCATATAGAATAATCATAATTATCTAATTCTCAAAATATGTTGAGTGTGTACTATATGATAGATATTGTACTAAATACTTAAGATACTTTTTCTCAAAATCTTTTTTAACAGTCCAATGAGGTAAATACTACTATTATTCTCATTTTTATAGTTAAGAAAATTGAGTATTTGAGCTAAGTAACTCTCCCCAGGTAATATAATGGGGAAGCTTGTCAAATAACCTGGGGGTTCCTGTGACCAAGTTTGTACCCACTGTGCTTTAGCTTTTCCTGGGATTGTAAAAAATAGACGCTCAAATATCCCAGTTTGTTTCATTTGTTCTTTCATGGGTTTGTGATCAGTTCACACAGAGATTATTTGATTTTCTGGCCTCCAGTTTTTCTTTTAGATTTTGAATTTGATTGAGAAGCCATTTCCATTCAGTTGCATTTAGGGACTTAACTGGTACTTACAGAAGGCTCATTTCCCAGGGCCCAGGATGAATTCTTCATTAGCACATGGTGGTGACTTAAGTTTCAGGCAGCTGTAACTGCTATCTTTTTGAAACAAAGGAATCATTGAAAATCATTTGTCGCAAAATCCTTCTCTTTTTTTCCTGATATAAGAGTCTTTGTATTTTTGTTAACCTCTTTGGAAGTTACAGAGAAAATAAAATGAAATCACAATAAATAAATAAATAAATCCAGAAAACCCAACACCTCTTCCAAATTACCTTCCTAGCCCAAACAAAAACATCCTCAGAAGAAGGAGGCCTTTTTTTTTTTTTTTGTCTTTAATCTAAAGGCAGTGTAAAAGCCTAGGTAGTTTCTGGAACTACTTTAATCAACTTAATGCAGTCTGTAGACTTCAGTCTCTGGGCCAGTACAAAGAGACACTCAGATGTAAGCTGGTGAGCGAATGCATTCACAGAATACTGGGTTCAAAACAGCTCTATATGACAAGAGGAGAGGTCTAAGAAGAGCCAGTGACATGGTCCATACTAACTGGGTTAATAGAGTCTGCAATGTGTTGTGTTACCAAAGGTGTAGTGGCAAAACCCAGCTGGTCCCTCCATCTAATATAATTTCCTTTACAAGGCGTGTGAGAGAAGCAAGTGCACAGTGATGGACCTTTGTTAGTTCAAAGGTTTTTACCTCTTTATTCTAAAGCCCCATTGTGAATTCACAGGGCTTAAAATATGTATTACTGTCCCTTTCATTTTATCATCCTAGAAGAAATCAAAGGCAATGAAAAAAAAAAACTTTTTTCTTCCCAATGAGCTTGTCTGTTTGAATTCATAGGGTGTTTGTACATATGGTCTCCTAGTATCTCAGTTGAAGCTTTGTGAAGTCAGTGGGAGTGGGTGAGGCATCATTCTTCCTTAAAGAATTGCCAGGAAAACTTTGCAAAAACTTGGGCTTGCTTTCTCTTCCTTTTCAATAATTACAGTTTAGCTGATTATAAAAACAGAGAAAGCTACCAGTACATTTTTAAGGAGATCTGAAAGACTGTTAGCCATCCTCCTTTTCAATTAAATTTGAATAATCTGTACTGCTATAATCTCCACGCTTAAATGTTCTACCACAACTTTTGCTTGAGTAAAGCCCTTAAATAGACCACATGCGTTTTGAGCATAAACACTGTGTGCTGAATTGGGTAATGCTGGTAAAACATGAAGATTTGTTGGCTTACAAGTGAAATAATACTTCCATGATGTTCCTAATTGCTCTTTGCTATTTTTGGCCCAAGGAAAGTTTCCTGAAGGCATATATTTCATATTGTGAATTGCTTCCTCCCTGGACTCTGTATGAACTATATTTTCTTGTCTGACATGCAACCCATGCTTGAAAGTCTACCTTTTATCCATTCAGTACAGTTTTAAAGTATAATTTCAGTGATTGGCAGTCTATAAAAAAGAAGAAATGCTCATTTTTTAAAAACTGGGAAAACAGAACACTCTCTTAGCAGTACAAAAACATTGCTTAACACCACCTGATTTCCCAAAGAAATATTTTGTTCATCATCTCCTGAAATGTGAATCAAAACACTTCCGACAGGTGAATGAAAAGAGTAAAGCTAAGATGTGGGCACAAACAAAAACAGCATTAATAATTCAGGTAAATAAAATTTGTATACAAAAGAAAACTGTCAAGGTGATGGAGAATGTTTCTGTAAGTACGGGACTTTTAGGCAACAGGAAATGAGTTGAAGTGTGAGTGTTTTACATTCCACATAGGGGCTTTATATAGTTTGAGTTTTCTTTTCCTGACTTCATTGTTCTAGCAAATGTTATTTACTATGATTTAGAACCTTTCCTACCTTCAATAATTTTTCCTTTATCAACATGGTTGCAATTTTGAAGGACTAAACACTGGTGGACTGTAAAATATTCTGTGATATTTTACAGTTTATTTACATTAACCTTAATTGAGTGAAGCCATTTCTTTCATACTTGAAGCATTTATGCTAAATTTTGTGACATCTCATGGGTAGTTCATTTCAGTGGGCTTCTTCATGTGGATGGGTACTTTCCTTTTTAAGGCACAATGTAAAAACATTAGTCATTAAAGGTATCTTTAAGGTGTGAGTTAGGAGAGACAGTTGCATGACAGCAATTAAAAGCTGCATTGACAAGAATCACTATTTTCAAGGAAGACCTTATTTTAGGCTGGTCAGGTTGTCATTATTTCTATTAGAACGATACCTGGTATTTGTAGGTTACCTCATTTATTCAACAGATATATACTCCATTATGTACTGGCACACTGCTGGAATTTGAGGAAAGGAAAATAAAAGTAATATAAAGGAGTTCATAATCAGAGTAGAAGGTGCCAAGTAAAACAACACTAAGGAATAATGGGAACTAGGTAAAGGAGGGGGCCCACACATTTCAGGAAGAAGGAACATGGACTTTGCATGTTGAAGTGGGGCACCTACTGCTACCAAGACACCCATGAACTGTCACCATAGGCTCTTGTGCTCTTCCCTCCTATTCTGATCCCTCTCCCTCCCCCTCCCTTGCTGAATGTCTCCAATTTATAATTTGCCTGCTAGTTTGTCTTTTTTTTTCCTGATGCCTTGTATGATTTTCCTATGTTCCTCCTATAAGTGAAACCATTTCATATTTTTCTTTTTTCTTCTGACTTATTTCACTGAGCATAAATCCCTTCCAGCTCCATTCATGTTGCTGTGAATGGCATAAATTTAACTTTTTTGATTGCTGAATAGTATTCCATTGTGTATATATACCCATCTTCTTTGTCCATTCCTCTGTTTTGGGGCATTTAAGTTGTTTCAATATTTTAGCTATTGTAAATAGTGCTGCAATGAACAATGGAGTGCAGGTTTCCTTTTGAATTAATGTTTTTGTGTCCTTTGGGTAGATTGCTAGGAGTGGAATTGCTGGGTCATATGGTAGACCCATTTTTAGTAATTTGAGGGTCTTCTACACAGCTTTCAGTGGTGGTTGGACCAGTGTGCATTCCCACCAGCAATGTAAAAGGGTTCCTTTTTCTCCACATCCTTGCCAGTATTTATTGTTAGCTTTTTTTTTTATTGTTAGCTTTTTTTCTTACTGATGTGAGGTGGTATCTCATTGTGGTTTTGATTTACATTTCCCTGATAATAAGTGATATTGAACATTTTTTTCATGTGCCTGTTGGCCATCTGCATTTCCTCTTTGGAGAAGTGTTTTTTTAAATTCTTCTCCCCACTTTTTGACTGGATTCTTTATTTTGTTTTTGTTGAGTTGTGTAAGCTCTTTGTAGATCTTTAATATTAGCCCCTTATCAGTTTTGTGGAGTAAAAATATTTTCTCCTAATTTGTGGGGTGTCTCTTCCTCTTGGTTATTGTCTCTTTTGCTGTACAGATGCTTTTTATTTTTATTTTTAAAAGATTTATTTATTTGTGCATACAAGGTGGGGTTTAGGCCAGAGGTGTAGGGTGGTGAGAGGATTCACCAGAGACAGAGCAGGGAGCAGACCAGGCAGATTGACTGAAGTACACTGCTGAGGGGAGCAGCGGGCGAGACAGGAGAGGTCTGCTGTGCCATGTGGGAATCTCTCTGGCCGGGTATTGAACTTGTGCTGCAGTGGCTCTGGATAGCTTCATAGTGCTGCGCTTTAACCCATTGCGCCACCAGGGAGGCCCCAGACACTTTTTAGTTTGATGTAATCCCAGCTGTTTATCGTTTCCTTCATTTTCTTTGCTTCAGGGGATGAGTCTATAAGGCTATTTCTGAGATGTATGTCATGGAGAGTTTTGCCTATGTTTTCTTCTACATATTGTGTGGTTTCAGATCTTACATTCAGGTCTTTTATCCATGCTGAATTGAACTTTGTGTATGGTGTGAG
Source organism: Scalopus aquaticus (assembly GCA_004024925.1). Lineage (NCBI taxonomy): Eukaryota > Metazoa > Chordata > Mammalia > Eulipotyphla > Talpidae > Scalopus > Scalopus aquaticus. The sequence continues at coordinate 12,230 of PVIJ01006470.1, read as the reverse complement.
GTATTAGTCTAGTTTTGTTCTTTTGCATGTAATGTTTCAGTTTTTCCCAGCGGCATTTATTGAAGAGACTGTCCTTGTTCCAGTACATATTCTTTGCTCCTTTGTCTTAGATTAGTTGTCTGTATGTTTGTGGCTTTATGTCTGGGTTTTCAGTCCGGTTCCATTGATCTGCCTGCACATATATATCTCCCATATCATCTATGATTTATTGTACATATGAAAGCAAATTAAATTATATTTTTATTTTTCTCTTGTTTTTACACAAGTAGTAGTTGTTTTTGTTTTATGTATTGTTCTATTGTTTTATGTGTGTGTATGTGTTTATCTTACTATGTACGTTTTGTTCCATAGCAGCATTTGATGTACCCTCTCATTCTTTTTTATAATTGCATACTATAACAGTATATGAATGTTCCATAGTTATTTTAACTCATTCCCTATTGGAAATTTGATATATGAGTTATTTCTAATCTTTTGTTCTTATATATGTTTCTTACATCTATGTAATTTCACATATATATTAGTAGATATTTAGGATAAAAAATTTGAAGTGGAACATCTAGGTGAAAGGGGACTTGCATTTGTAGATATGGCCAATTATCAATTGTTTTCCACAAGTATTAGATAAATTTACACTTTTGCAAGTCATACTTGAAAGTATTACCCTATAATGTTACTAAAGAGTTTCAAATTTTTGTCAAAATGATAGTTTTTAAAAAGAGTTTCTTTTTTTAGTTTAAATGAGATTGAAAATCTTTTAATATATTTAAGGTCTAATTTTATATTTTGCATATTTTGACTTTATTTTGTTTGCTGATGTTTCTATTTGACTTTTCTCATAGATTTCCTGAAACTATTTATTTATTAAGGAGATTTGCACATACCCTAAAGTGATTCCTATTGAGTAATGACCTTGCATCACCCCACTCTCTTGAATGAAGGCAGAATCTGTGACTTTCTTCTAACCAAGAGATTATGGCAGAAGTGAAAAGATTTTGCAGATCTATAAGTCCATAATCACTTGACTTTAATCCAAAGGGAAATTGTCCTGGGTGGACCTGATTTTATTATTAGGCAAGCCCTTTAAAAAGAGTTCAGAGAATGGAAGCAGTACACACTTGTTCTCTCTATTGCTGGTGTTAAAGAAACAATCTGGCATGAATTCTGCCAACCACATGAGGGAGTTTTCATAGGAGGCAAACTTTCATAGGAGAACATAACTTTTAGATTTTGAGTCATAATTAGAAAGACTTTAAGATTTTTTAAAATCTGTTTTTCTCCTAGAACTTTTGAGATTTTTGTTTTAGACACTTAAAATATTTTATCTATTTAGAATTTAATTTGTGATAAGGTGTGAGCTGTAGATAAAAACTTTTTTCCAGATGACTGTCCAGATATCTTTTTTTTTTTTAAAAAGTTTTATTTATTTATTGCATACAAGCTGGGGTGTAGGCCAGAGGTGTGTGGGTGGGGTGAGAGGATTCACCAGAGAGAGAGAGAGAGAGAGAGAGAGAGAGAGAGAGGGGAGCAAAACAGGCGGATTGAAATACACTGCTGAGGGGAGCAGCAGGTGAGACAGGAGAGTTCTGCTGCACCATGTGGGAAGCTCCCTGGCCTGGCATCAAACTTGTGCTACAGTGGCTCTGGATAGCTTCATAGTGCTGAGATTTAACCCGTTGCACCATCAGGGAGGCCCAACTGTCCAGATATCACAATACCGCTTACTTAGTGGCCCAATTTGCTCCCTCCTCTTACTTGCGAGGTTACTTTTTTCATATACTAAATTCTGTTATGAATTAGGATTTCTTAATCTTCTAGTACTTTGGTAGCATTATTTCTTGAAGTAGACTAATTTCTAGGAGGGTTATTTCTTTTTTTTTTTTAAAGATTATTTATGCATACAAGCTGGGGTACAGACCGGAGGTGTGGGGGCGGCGAGGGGTTCACCAGAGACAGAGTGGGGAGCAAAACAGGCAGATGGATGGAAGCACACTGCTGAGGGGAGCAGTGGGTGAGGAAAGAGAGGTCTGCTACGCCATGTGGGAATCTCCCTAGCTGGGGGTCGAACTCGTGTTGCCACTGCAGACAGCTCCACAGTGCAGCGCCTAACTGCTGTGCCACCGGGGAGGCCCCTACGGGGTTATTTCTTGTAAGTCAGGGATTTTACATTGTTCATCTTTGTATCTCCAGGGCTTAGCCAACTATTGGGAGTATAGGAGACTCTCATCAAAAGCTTGCTGAATGAATGAGTAATATACAATGCAGAGTGTAATTTAAAGAATGCATTTGCTTAATGTTAATCTTCCTTAGTCTGGATCTTTAGTGATGGAATAGTCATTTAAAAATGAAGCCCTTTCCCTGTAAATGAGTCTAAAATACATATTCAATGCTTATCTATAGATTTATACTATAATTTGAGAAGTAGAACCAAAGAAAAATAAAGTGTACAGCAATGTGTTTATACCTACCCTGCGGTTGAGAGGAAGTAAACAGACTTGTCTGAAATCATTTCATAATTATTTCTATTTTATAGTTGGAGGGGAATGGGAGTTACTACTCATTCCTCTATAGTTTTCATGAGGAGGGATTTTTCTCTTGCTTCACCTCTTCTGCCAGCGCACAGAGGTGACTTGAGTTATCTATCTAGTGAGTTTGGGGAAATCTAGTGAGTTTGAATCATACATACAAAGCCTAACCCTTGCTTTCACTATGTGTGTGCGTGTTCAACTGTTTGTCATAAGCACCTATTCTGACCTGATTTCCCCCTAAATTTTCTATAGTAGAAACTGGATGAACAAATGATTGTATTTACACAACGTGAAATGTGGCCTTTGGAGCATACTTTTCTTCAATGCTTGATCTTTCTAATGGCCAGGCAGCACTGCATGGGACTGAAGGGGTGAGTTTACTTCCATCCATTTCTGACACCTAAATTGTGTCCTTCCATCTGGTCTAGCCTTTGTTGGTAATACTGCTGATATTTTGATCTCTATTTCTTCTAGTTCTCAATTGGATCAGAATTCAGGTTGAGAAAAGGGTTGTATTTCATAGGTTTCCTCATAACTTATTGGTGTTTAATCTGAATTTCTTTACTGATATGCTACTCCCTATGCTCTCTCTAAATTCCTTCTATTTAAATTACTTAATTCAAACATTTTTAACAAATTGTGTTTTAGCTCAACTCTTAGTATTTAAAATTGAGACAGCTGACTACTTTTTCTGATAGTGGGGTCCTTAATGTATCCTAGCAACTCCTCTCCATATACTCAGTGGAGGCAGCCCGTATTATGTATACAGGTTCATTCAGTATTTTCAGGGAATGAGCTGAGCCTGTTAAATTCATTAAATATTACCACAATAAGAAAAAAGGACAAACCACAAGAGAAAAACAATCTGTACATGAGATTTCACTGCAAACTAGACTGTTTCAGTGTTTATAAATATTCGTCTGTGGAGAGAAGTACGTGTATTATAATAATTATGCATTAGTGCCTCATTAGTAGGGGGTTACATCTACGCTGTTTCTTTTTCCTCTAGTGTATTTCTGATAAGTTAGCATTTTTAAAGTCTTATTTAAAATGTAATAAAAGCAGAGGAGAGAGAGTGTATGTATGTTCAAGAGCAGATCATTTGTAATTCCTTCAGCTGTGTGAAGAAACATATTTCATGGGTTTCTGAGCCTATAAACAAGATGTAAAAAATTGCCTTCCTCATCCTGAATCAGAATCTAATTATTTTAGAAGTAGGAAAAAACAGGTCCAATAAGAAAAGAGCTTTTATTTTATTGTATTCTTGATGCCATTATGCACATTTAAATTTTAGATCCCCAGTATATTTTATAAATGGACCCTTTCCAGACCAGCACTCCCAGAAATTCCTTCACCATGCTCTTTGTAGGTCCATTCTACTTGTAAAATCCATGAACATTTTTTAGTATTTCTCTTATTTTATCTTTCTGTTGAAATTCATATAGTTGATCATTTTTTCCTTCTTGAGGTTCTGTAAACCTTTGCATATTGTTTATTCTCCTGCAAACCCTTACCCCTCTGCTTATTATCCATTTCCTTTGTAAGACCCTCCTTATCTTTGTCTATCCCTGATGTGTTCCCCTCAACTCTACTTTTCTCTGGTCTTCTTCTTTTTTTTTTTTTGAAAGATTTATTTATTTATTTATGCATACAAGCTGGGGTACAGGCCAGAGGCGTGGGGCGGCAAGAGGGTTCACCAGAGACAGAGTGGGGAGCAGAAAACAGGCAGATGGATGGAAATACACTGCTGAGGGGAGCAGCGGGCGAGGCACGAGAGGTCTGCCGCGCCATGTGGGAATCTCTCTGACCGGGTGTTGAACTTGCATCACTGCTGCTGACAGCTCCACAGGGAGGCCCATTTTTCTCTGACCTTCTCACACTTCATCTTCTCCCTACATGATCTTCCTTTTCATGATTTCAATTATCACCATTATCTAAATATCGATGATTCCTAAGTCTATATTTCTATTCTCCATCAAATCTGTGATTGTCAAGTTGCCCCATCCAACAACTTATTGGATACCTCTACTAGAACTCTCAGAGGTGCTCAGAACTCAACCAGATACAAACTGGAATTCATCATCTTCTCTCATAAGCTTCCCATTTCTTTTTTTTTAAAGATTTATTTATTTATGGATACAAGAGCTGGGGTGTAGGCCAGAGGTGTGTGTGTGTGGGGGGATGTGTGAGAGGATTCACCAGAGACAGAGTGGGGAGCAGAACAGGCAGATCTACTGACATACACTGCTGTAGGGGAGCAGCGGGCGAGGTAGGAGAGGTTTGCTGCGCCATGTGGGAATCTCCCTGGCTGAGGATTGAACTCATGCTGCAGTGGCTTGTGGACAGCTTAATAGTGCTGAGACTTAACCCCTTGTGCTACCAGGGAGGCCAGCTTCTCATTTCTTTACTCTGTCTTAGATGATGGCATCACCATTCAGCTACCAAAATAAGAAGTTTGGAGGTTACCCCTGATGGTTTTCACTATGTCTTCTGCATTGTCCATTTAGGCACCAAGCTCTGTCAAATTTGTCTCTGAAATCTATCTCTTTATTTGGGGTCTACATTATTGCTTTCTCAGTTGAAGCCCTGATAAACTGCATCATTGCAACTGACTTCCCATATCCCCTTGCTGATAGCTTTGTGTTTAATTAACCCTTGTGGCAAGCCTTTAAATTCCTTTAAATTAAAAAAAAATCTGTTTTTGAAATGGTAATAAAAAAGCACACATAACAAAAGTGCTAGGTACTGAATTTTAAAACCTTGGAGATCAGCAGTGTGTTAACTTGGGCTGTCAGGTTAACTTGTGCAGTTTCTTGGAATAAACTTGTATCAACTTTTAATTGTAGAGTATCCTGACTTTGCAAGGGAATTTAAAAAACCAAACTGTTACTATTTGCAACCATTTATCTGTGTGAATCAATTCTCTGCAACCAAAACAAAATGCAAAAATACAAAACAAAACAAAAACAAGGACACTGTCATCACTGCAATTCTCATCTACCACTCCTAAATTTGTTATAAAAACAACAATAACAACAACAACAAAAAAAACCCTGCTAGTTGTTCTCATTGGTTGACTTCATATTAAGAAAATGTTTTCCATTTTAATTTTTATGATGAATGTATACTAATAAAATAATGCTTTTAGATATTTTGTTTTCTTACATGATTTTGTTTAAAAGGATTCTACTACTAAAAATTTGGAAGCCAGAATAGTAGAGCAGGGGTCTCAAAGTCTCTGTAGTCAGGTGCTAAATGTTGTAGGATTTGTGGGTAAGAGAGTCCTCATTGCAGTGACTCAACAGAGCCATTGTAGTGTGAAAGCAGCAATAGACAACATAAAAATGAATATGGTGATGGTCTTCCATTAAAAATTTATTTACAAAAAATGGTAGTAGACTGGAAATGACCCCTGGATTGATCTGTAGTTTGCCAACCTCTGTATTAAAGCTTTTGTTGCAAATGGGTAGATTGAACTATCCAAACTAGTTACCTAGCAACCTGTAATGAAGGGGCAGATGAGTTGTCCTCTTATTCTGTATTAATAATTACTTTCAACTGGGGTCTTCTAAAACTGTTCTAACTTAGTAATGTTACTTTATGGGCAGCTGAGTTGAAATTGTTTGGTCATTTTGCTTTTGAAATCCACCAACTTTAAATGAGCCTAAATATGCAGGTTTTTATATGTTCCTTAACATAAAATAATATGGAAGACTCTGCATACCTTGTGTTTGATGATACTGATTATTATTATTATTATTATTATTATTATTATTATTTTTGTGGAGATATACTCATTAACAAATCATTACAGTTGATCTCATTTGATCGGGTAAATGAAGAGTTTACTAATCTAATTTCCAAATTGATGTTTCTTTTTCTTTTGCTGACAATAGCTTGGATCATCTGAAAAAGGACCTGAAAAAATGTATCATTTGTCACTAGCTAAAAACTGTCATCATTAACTTGATTAATCAAATGTTGCTCTTAAAGATGGATTGAAACACAAAATAGCCAGCCTGTTTCCACATAATGAAGGGATTAATTTGACACACAAGACAAACAATTTACTATTACCCAATGATCATGCTTTATTTAGAAAACCATCAATTAGTATACTTTTCCTGATGTACTATTTTGTCTTTCTAACAAGAAATGATGATTTCCTCAAAAGTTAATCTGCTGTCCTTAAACATAAAAGGATATTTATCTCAGCATTCTTAAATTCCAAAATGTGAAACTCACAAGGAAAGAGGAAATTAATGATGGATTAAAAAGCTTACAGTGAATTCTTTATTGTAGGATATCGCTAGTTTTCTTCTTGTAACACGATTAGGAAAATGGTAGTGAAAGTCACAGCAAGAGAGACCCCAAAGGTTTCTGTTTTTCCTTCCTTTGGATGGAGATTAAATGGCCTATCTACACATGCTAACTAAGATGTAAATTGTACACTAGTTTGCAAAGAACTTAATTAGATTTTATTGCCTTTTTTGTGTATGTGGTAGTTAGGAGAAGTTTTTGGCTAAGTAAAAGGAGTATTAAGTCATGGTATTAATTTTCTTTATATGAATGATACTTAAAGCATCAGAGAGGTATATTTATGAGGTTTATGTAGCATATGGACTTTTAAATCATCCCTTATTGAGTATTTTTCTTATTAGAATGGGAGGAAACAACAGCAAACATTTGATTAACTCACTTAGGGCTAATGATGGTTTCTGGACATTGTGTTTACTGGGAGTGAGATGTTGGATTGAATTGAATGTTTAAAGAGTTCAGAGTTGGAATAGATCTCGAATACTGAACTGGAGGGATTTTTAAAAAGAGAGTGGTGTTGCTTCATTAATAGTTCATGGAAACTTACCATTTGAAAGACTGCTCTGATGCATTTTAGAACCTATTATGAGTTACTAGATGACTTGCCAATTATGGGTTTGACAGATTGTTGAAACTTTTTTTGTGTGTATGTGGGGAGGGACCTTGCCAGAATGCTCTGTGTGTGAAGTGTCCCTATTTCCTGCATGTGTATGAATGGTGGGTGTTTCATGTCAGCCTCCTGGTGCTGATAGAGGCTTTAAGGATTTCAGGGGACTTTCAACATGGATAAGTAGACCAGAGGCGACACCCTAAACCAGGCTTTCCTGGGTCTGCAATTCACCTTGCAGACTTTCTCTCTGTAATGAAGCAAGATAATAATAAAATAAAAAGCACTTATTAAACATTCCATCAGTACCCAGCATTTTTGGCCACACTGTATTTACTCCATGCTCAATGTACCCTCTCTGTCTACAAGGGGGGAGTCCTTGGAGCTGTCTGGAATTGGTCCATGATAACAGTGGTCAAAACTTTCCTTCCTGCTGATTGAAGGAGACCATGTAAAGAACAAACATTTCAAAATTGTGTAATGGATTTTATGAACTTGTTTCCCAAGGTGATGGTCCTTGACTGGGAAGCAGGACTGTTGTTTTCTGCTCCTATTGCTACCAATAAGCATTTGTGTCACCTTGGGCAAGTTTCCCAGCTCTTTTAAAGGTTGGGAAAGGTATAGATTTATTGCTCAGATAGAAAGTGGGCAACATGAGAGGACAACATGTGAAGAATACATTAATATTTTAATAATGTTCAGAGGCATACACATAACAGTGTAGAAAATATATACTTGAGGGAAAAATAAGTTTATCATTGAGAATGAATTCTCAAAAGCTGAGAGAATCTGTTAAGGATGGGTGGCTTGACCTTCAAACCCATCTACATATTTTCCATTTCTTAAAGCAAAATCATCTCTTCCTCCCCCTTTCTTACTGCCCTTTCTCCTGAGTACAAGAGAGAGGTTTTCCTTTGCAGAAAATTTGGAAAATACAGAAAAGTGTAGAGAAGTGAAACAATTTCATTACCCAGAAGTAAAGTCCTAAGATTTAATATAACCTTTTAATTTCTTTCCTCTGTATGTGTGTGTGTGTGTGTGGTGTGCACACACATAGTTGGAATCGTACCAAATATAGTTTTTTCAATATACTGTTTTTACATGAAACATATTATGCATATTTTCTTATATTGATGAGTATTCTTCTAAAGTATAATTTTGAATATGCATAGTATTCCAGAACATGCAACTTGTTTAAAACATTTTCTTTGCTGTTATGAAATGTTCTTTGCCAAATATGTAGAAGACATAGAAAGATGAAGAAATATAGAATCAATAGTAATTTTATTGCCTGAAGAAATTAGTCTTCTATTTTAGTCTGTTTTTCCATGCATATTCTGCATGTTTATAACTTGTTTTCAGCCCTTTTTAAAAAAAATTGAGAGGGCCTCCCTGGTGGTGCAAGGGATGAAGTCTCACCCTATGAAGCTATCCACAACCACTGCAGCAGGAGTTCGATCCCCAGCTGGGGAGATTCCCACATGGTGCAGCAGACTTCTGCCTCGCCTGCTGCTCCCCTCAGCAGTGATTTTTAGTCAATCCACCTGTTCTGCTCCCCACTCTGTCTCTGGTGAATCCTCTCACTCCCCCCACACCTCTGGCCTGCACTCCAGCTCTTAAAAAAATAAAAAATTGAGATATAATTGACACACTACATGGTATTAATTTGAGGCATACAACATGATGATTCGATATTTATATATTTTGCTGTTTTCTGCTTTTTTGGCATGGCATACATATTTTCCTATATTATTAAAATTTATCCTATATATCATTAACATTAATATTTATAGTTATGTTTTTATTGTACAAATATTTGTAACTAACATGTTTGTGTGACTATGTATATAATACATGCAATTATATTTTACAGTTCATGCACTTAATGTATTTATTGAGAGCTTGTTATGTGCTAAACACTTGGCATACACATGTAGACAGAACAGATGGTGCACATTTTGAATGACAGTATATATTGTTTCATAACCTTTTTGTTTCCACCAATATGTCCTTACATGTGAACTAATATTTTGATCCAGTCATCATGAGTGGCTGCTTTGTAATACAATTGATCTTCATTTGTTTCACTAATTTATCATTGGTGCACAGTTAGATTGCTGTTAATTTCCCCCTGAGTATTATTTCCTTATTTTTTCATATTCTTATTTTTTTCATATTCTTATTTCCTTACATCAGTTTCCTAGAATATAATATTTTGCTTGAAAGGCATATGTATATCTAAGACTTTTAGTATGGATTGCCATAATGCTACTGAGAAAAATTGTACCAGTTTTCATTCCTAATGGCAATGAATGAAGGCCATTTTTCCAGGCAAAAAATCATATATCATTGATGTTTTAATTTTCATGTTCTTAATTTTGAATAAGTTGAATTTCTTCCTTAATGTTTATTGACCGCTTTTATTTCTTCATTGATGAATTATTTTTAGGTCTTTTGGTCATTTTGGGGAGGACTTTATTGTACATGTATCACTCATTTTAATATATAATGATACAAATTCACTTTTTAAATTTTATAGTGTTTTTTTGGATTGATATTTTTATTCTTTCAGATGTATTCTTTCTGTTCATTCAGTATGTTTTCTCTTCATTTTATCTTTTAAAATTCAGTAGTTATTTAAAAGGGTGTATTGAAATCACCACTCAGATCATCTTTTCTCCCTCACTTTCCTTTTATAATTTTCTAACTTTGGGTCATGTGTTATATATTTTGGCTTTATGTTTTAAATAACATAAAACAAAAAGGTCTTTAAGATCTTAATATATGGTCAACTTTCTAAATATCTCACTAGTTTTTGAAAATAATGTATTCTCTATTGGTACAAAATTCTCTCTTGTAAAACTATTAGACCACAATTAAAAAAAATGTATTATTCAAATATCCTATTGTAAAATTTTATTTTTACTTAATTTCATTTGTCAGTTTCTGAGAGAGATTTTAAAGCCTACATTGATGATTGAGAATTTGTCATATTACTCTTTCAATTTTAATAGTCTTGTTATGCAGTTAGGTATACCATACTTAACAGTAATTTCATATTCTTGATAAGTACTTAGACTCTGACCCACTTTGATTTTGAGTTCAAATTCCGTATTGTTAGATATGGTCACAAGTACTTTTGTTTAGCATCTTCTTTTTTTTCTGTGTTTCAGAATTATTTTGTTTTTAACAAAAACTTACAAATAATTTTCAGAGTTAAATAGTATTAAACAAATTATAATATAATATTTTAGTACCTATTTTTCCCTTGCCACCACTAACCAAACATACCTACTTTCACTTTTTTTTGGTTGTTTCTTCTGATATTTACTGCTCATTTCCTAAATAATGTGTTTATATGTTATTGACCTCTTGTTTTCCAAGAGAAAAAACAAACAAACCTGTATCCTCCCAATATAGTTACATCACAATTGTTGGTTAAATAAGTTTTCAATATTTCCTTCACAGATAGCTAAATAACACAGCTAAAATTTGTTAAGTAATTCATATGGACCAGGTATATCTTTCAGTGCTTATAATCATTAATTAATTCCATCACAAAAATTCTGCTGGGTAAGTGCTTTTATTACTTATTTATCTCTTATAAATCAGAGAACTAAGATTTCAAGTAACTTCCTCCTTCCATTCACTTTCTGATTTTATTATAGTATTTAATTGCCTCATTTTAAGTTTGCTTTATTTGTTTCATCACTGCTTCCCCCACAGAGAATATAGAATCCCTCTGAATATAATCTACCCTCTCTCTCCTCTTGTCTTTTCTTTTTCTTTTTCTTTTTTGGAACTCTTAGTATTCACCTGATTGTTATATATCAATTTCCTGTTTTATTTTACTTTCAGGGAGATTTTATCAACTTTGTCTCTTGATCCTTTTACTGATTTAAAAAGCATTTTTGTTAACATTTTTAATTTTAAGAACTCTTTTGTGATCTTTGAACATTTCTTATAAATATTATTCTGACCTTGCTTCAGTGATATAGTATATCTTATCTCTTATAGTCAAAGCTTACCTTTACAATACATTTGTCCTTCTTCCTACATCACTCTTATTATGTTTTAGTCTCTTAACTTATCGAAAAATCTGCAGATTTTTGGTTGTGCATTCCCACTAAAGGATGATGTTAACTGGAAACTTCATTTGGGGACTTTGCCTCATTGGGAATTGTGTCCCAGTGGCTTCAGTGCATAGTGAGATCGATTTGGTGACATCGATTTCTTACTGAGGATACTCAAGTGTGAGAATCTGCAGTTCTTTTTTCTTGGCAAGTCAATACTCTCAGAAAGGGATTCTCACATTTGCTTTGTGTGGTTATAAATCTGGCTGCAGAAGTCCTGGGGTGATGGGTCTTACCATGTCAGTCTGCAGACTTTCACTCACTACCCTGTGAGTAAATTAGTCCTATTTAGAAAATCCAGGATAATCTCCCCGTATTCAAACCTTTAACTTAATTACATCTGCAAACCCCCTCTTCCATGTCAGGTGTCAGGGATTAGGACGTAAACATGTTTGGGGCCATTATTTTGCCTGACACTCCCTGTCTGGGAAGATCTCTTACTGTGACCCCTAAGTTACCTGGAGATGCTTCCATTTCCCTGCCCAGGGGTCTCCACCACAGAAACCCAATTTTAGAAATCTGTTCTCATTCTTCTATGCTGGAGGCAAATTTTGGTGGCATGAGAAGACCCCACAAGCCCCCCACCTTCTTTTTTTTTTTTTTTTTTGCTGCTCACTAGATATCTTGCTTGTTACTGTTCATGCA